>JAQFVV010000724.1:149718-252474 GCA_028023455.1 Epiperipatus broadwayi | reverse complement strand
ACAATAAATAGGGATAAAATAATATAATTTAGATTTCTTTTAGTTATATAATTTTGTATAATTTTAATCATTTATTTTGGATTATAAAGTTAGTATTTATTGCGTTAAATTTCATTTAATAATAATTCTAAAAATATCTGATGTAATATTTAATTAAAAGTTAAAATAATCTTATGTTCCCTTTTTGTTTTTGAAATTTAAAAGCATCAGTCAGTGATAGATAATAGATTAATTAAAGAAAAATTCCCCAAAATTAATTAGTAAATGTAAAATGTAAACAATAGAACGGCAGCTTTCTTTAATTAAAAACCAACTAAATGCATTGATTATCCTCAGGGCAGATTAAGTAGAACCTAAAAATATCTTAACAAAAATGTGAAAGATCAAGATAAAAAAGAGGCCATCTTAGACTTGCTGGAGACATTCACTTAAACTTTAGCTTTGCTCTCGATCACTGAGAGTCTCCAAAATATAAAAATAATTTGTTCCTGCCAAGGTATGACCGAGTAAAGCACCTAGATTATTGTCCATCGGGAGATGGCCTATCATGCTGAACTTTCATTGCCCGTCATAAATTCACCATGAAGATCTGCTGCCTGAAATGAATAAGAAAGCTGCTGCTGCCATGAAATTAAATGAATATCTTAATACAAGAAAGAATTGCCACTCGTGAACTTTTTGCTGCTGTGAAAGTAAAATGAAACGTCTAAATACAAGAAAGAATTGTCACTCATGAACTATTTGCTACTTAACCAATGGACTCGGAAAACTTCTTATAAAACAGGTACCTGTCTGTGTTCACACTCTAGAGTACTCTAATAATATGCTATAGCTATTCTTCATATTACTTATCTAAATTTATAAAATGTAAAAACTATCATTTGTATAACTAAAACTGAATAATTAACTTAATGTGTAAATTTCTCTACTAATCTAGATTACCTCATTCTGTCTTGGGTGCGTATTTCTATAATCTACATTTCTATCTATAGTTATTATTTAATTATTGCATGCTCATAATTATTTCAATTTTCAAAGTTTAAATCTATGATCGCTTAAAACAATGAATGCGTGTCAAATTTTCATTAATATTTACTTTCTTTAATAACTTAACTTTCATATAAATCGACACGCATTCAATGCTTCATTTATTGTAATGCAGGGGTCTACTACTTCGCAAATGGCTGACATATTAGTTATAATAATTCCCAAGTTATATATGTTTTGTATTTATTAAATAATCAGTGAATAATTCCAGAAAATTACATTTCTTTGAGAGTCACCAACGTTCTTTAGTAAATGTTGATAATGTAGAGCCAAATTAGAAATCTATTTAAATCTCATCATAATCAATTATCAGTATACATGTGTTACATTTTAGAGACGCGATGACCCATTCCGCCGTGAAATTTCCGGATTCTTCAGGGTTGAAATTAACCCCAGTCGTCCTACACAAGCGGGCATAAAGGGTGCTCCCGTAGGATTTGACAATGTCATGCAGCCAGCCGGCAAATTGCGCCACGTACTGCTTGTCCCTGGTTATGCTTATGTGACACCTTACTTCGTCGGACCGAGGCAGAGACCAGTCTGATATTCTTATAAACCCATTCGCAGCATTGCAGTTTCAATATACTGCCATTCCATATCGCCTTTCTAAAGCGTACCACGTGTTCCTTTGCTCAATTCTATTATTCTATATATCACTCCGCCTCTGCATTATCTTCGTAATTCACTCTCAAATAAATGTTTGCCCTTAGTTATAAATAAATATTTTAATTAAATAAATATATGTCTGCCGTTACTCTTATAACCCATACTTTAGACTCTTGCATTGCAAAGGTATAAATTCCCCAAGGCATGCATTAGAAATACTTACTCGAGAATTTTAGGTAGCTAGATTAAGCCTTCAAATAAGTGAATTCCTTTTGTAAACATTTCAGTATCGGAAATACCGCTACTGAAATCCTCAATATAAAATAATGTGTAAATAAATAAATGTATTCTTTAAAATATAATCATATTGCAAATCCCGCTACTGAAACTGTTAGTCCATAAAATATTATTAATGATTGTTTTATTAAAATGTATTAATAAATAATTTAAAACTATACGTCTGCAATTACATTTCATTTATTTGATACCCATTCTATCTAATATTTCCTCGATTATGTAAATATGAATGTTTAATTAATATTAGTTTGGTTATTGGCTAACTCGAGAATAAAATCATGAATCTCTTGCATCTCCCTGACCACCGTGCCTAAGGAAATATTTACTAATGTTGCATCAGATGCGTTGTTTCATGGATTGTATTGTGGAATCGATAAACTATGTTCGAACTCAGTACCACGGGTGGCTTCGCTACTCGATGGTGCTGCTGTTCTGTATGGTGGTTGAATTCTGCACTATGTTTACGAGTCACACGTTTTCTGACTGTTACATAGTTAAATTTTTTTTTTAGTGTTTGGCGCTTTCCAACATGGAGCCTTCGATACAAAAAACCCATATATACCCTGAGCAAAATATAATGCATATAAATTTCTTTTAGCGTTCGTTACTCGAGTTGGCTAATTATTCTATATATATACGATTTTGTTTGATAAAAATAATGGAAAAAAAGTAAATCGAGTGAAATAATGTGGGTCGAGTAAATGAAAGGACAGCAGGCGTAATAACAATTTAAGGAAAGCAGGGATGTGTGTGTAAGTTAAGAAGGAATGAAAATACTCGGATCTAATGAAATATTTTGCTTTATATATATATGTCAAGAAAAAAAAAAAAAAGTAATCAATTGTTAAATGAGAAAGCAAGTAGCATTGAATTTTTTTTATTAAAACACCGTTATATATATAGCATAGACAGCAGAAGCTTGTTATATATGTTAATAGTAAACATTTTGTTAAAGTACAAATATATATATCATAGACAGCAGTAGCTTATTATACGCGTAACCAGTAGTTCGCTATAATATATATGTAAAATATGTTAAACGCAGCAATATAGAGATAGGGCAATGTAGAGTAGGTGAGGGCAGCGAAAGAGTGTTATAGGGCCAATATACCGGTGGGGAGTAGTCAAATGCTAATAGTATAAAGAAAATAAATAATATTAAGAAAAATGGAAGCAGAAAATGATAGAATAGCATCAATGAACTTCAGTCTAAGGTTACTTGAAATATTTAGAGAGAGTAAAGAAGGATGGAGGAAAATACGTGAGGAAGCGAGAAGAAGATATGAAGAACCAAAAATGAGTCAGAAAGAGGAGGAGATACGAGTTAGGGAGCATCAGAAAATTGATAGGGAAATGTTGATATATCTTGAAATGATCAACGAACATTATGGAATATCACCAGCTAGTAAAAAGGAAGACGAGATTAAAGATATGGAAAAGGAAAGGGAAATTGAGATACTTGACAAACCGATGATAGTAGAAGGGCAAGCAGATAGTGTAGTAAATATGAAAAAGTGTGATGAGCAAATCGGCCTTATTCCAGTAGATGAAGGCCCACAAGAACCGGAGAAGGAAGTCAGCATTAAAGAAGAGACGAAGGTGGCCACTGGCATGACGCCAAAACGTTTGCATTTTGGTAAAGCGGATTCATTACTGATCAAGACGCCATTATCCATGGATGAACATGAGATCAATATTGAAACTGACAGACACAAGGCACACCGCCGCCTTACAGAAAGGGCAGAATGGAAATTACGAGCAGATCGGAGAAGCCAACATTTCCAGGTC
Organism: Epiperipatus broadwayi; assembly: GCA_028023455.1. Taxonomy (NCBI): domain Eukaryota; kingdom Metazoa; phylum Onychophora; class Udeonychophora; order Euonychophora; family Peripatidae; genus Epiperipatus; species Epiperipatus broadwayi. Next base: position 248,736 of record JAQFVV010000724.1, on the reverse strand, counting down.
GGGAACTATGTTTGGGTACGGAACTCTCAACAAAGTAACCGAGATAAAATAGTATATAAAAAGTTCTTTCCTTTGTACCGGGAACCCTTTATAATTGATCGCACATGTGGCCCAAATGCATATTTATTAAAAGATGGAGATACCATAAAAGGGACATACAATGCCCGTAATCTCAATCCATGTAGGTATTATCCACCTGACCCGGGGTTATAAAAATATTAGACCATTAGGATGGTTATTAAACATATATGAAAATAGTAAAATGAACTTGATAATGAACTTGGTTGAATGGATTGTACTTTAGTCAAATAGGGTTTTAGATAGAAATCTTATTATATATATTATTGTTTTAATCACTATTACTCTTAAAAATTTTTTTTATATTATACTAACTAATCCTACTCTAAGAATTTTTTTTTATATATATACATTCAGTTTAACTAATTATTACTATGATTTTAACCAGACACGGCCAAATTAGGCCATTTTAATTAAATTATAAATTCTAGATCCGGGTATATAAATTGTTCGTTGCTTCATGTAATCTCTGCTTTCTATATTTCAATATATCTGTAAAAACAATAATAATGTTTTCGTCTTTAAATTATGTAATGTAAAAATTTTTTTTTCTCTTTCTTACCTCCTTTTGTCCTTCCTTAATTGTTCACGGGAAGTACGGGGAAATGAAACAGTAAGATTCGTATTCGAATCTTAAGTTTCACCTTTTTCTGTCGTCTCTCACTGACCGGTCTATCCCACCCAAATTTAAACTTTTTGATATTGAATTGTGTGTGTAACAATATTAAAAGTGTATAAATATATGTAGAATTCAGCATAAACACGCACACATTTCAATCTCAAATTAAAGGCAATAAATAGGGATAAAATAATATAATTTAGATTTCTTTTAGTTATATAATTTTGTATAATTTTAATCATTTATTTTGGATTATAAAGTTCGTATTTATTGCTTTGTTTAAATTTCATTTAATAATAATTCTAAAAATATCTGATGTAATATTTAATTAAAAGTTAAAATAATCTTATGTTCCCTTTTTGTTTTTGAAATTTAAAAGCATCGGTCAGTGATAGATAATAGATTAATTAAAGAAAAATTCCCCAAAATATAATTAGTAAATGTAAAATGTAAACAATAGAACAGCAGCTTTCTTTAATTAAAAACCAACTAAATGCATTGATTATCCTCAGGGCAGATTAAGTAGAACCTAAAAATATCTTAACAAAAATGTGAAAGATCAAGATAAAAAAAGAGGCCATCTAAACTTGCTGGAGACATTCACTTAAACTTTAGCTTTGCTCTCGATCACTGAGAGTCTCCAAAATATAAAAATAATTTGTTCCTGCCAAGGTATGACCGAGTAAAGCACCTAGATTATTCTCCATTGGGAGATGGCCTATCATGCTGAACTTTCATTGCCCGTCATAAATTCACCATGAAGATCTGCTGCCTGAAATGAATGAGAAAGCTGCTGCTGCCATGAAATTAAATGAATATCTTAATACAAGAAAGAATTGCCACTCGTGAACTTTTTGCTGCTGTGAAAGTAAAATGAAACATCTAAATACAAGAAAGAATTGCCACTCATGAACTATTTGCTACTTAACCAATGGACTCGGAAAACTTCTTATAAAACAGGTACCTGTCTGTGTTCACACTCTAGAGTACTCTAATAATATGCTATAGCTATTCTTCATATTACTTATCTAAATTTATAAAATGTAAAAACTATCATTTGTATAACTAAAACTGAATAATTAACTTAATGTGTAAATTTCTCTACTAATCTAGCTTACCTCATTCTGTCTTGGGTGCGTATTTCTATAATCTACATTTCTATCTATAGTTATTATTTAATTATTGCATGCTCATAATTATTTCAATTTTCAAAGTTTAAATCTATGATCGCTTAAAACAATGAATGCGTGTCAAATTTTCATTAATATTTACTTTCTTTAATAACTTAACTTTCATATAAATCGACACGCATTCAATGCTTCATTTATTGTAATGCAGGGGTCTACTACTTCGCAAATGGCTGACGTATTAGTTATAATAATTCCCAAGTTACATATGTTTTGTATTTATTAAATAATCAGTGAATAATTCCAGAAAATTACATTTCTTTGAGAGTCACCAACGTTCTTTAGTAAATGTTGATAACGTAGAGCCGAATTAGAAATCTATTTAAATCTCATCATAATCAATTATCAGTATACATGTGTTACATTTTAGAGACGCGATGACCCATTCCGCCGTGAAATTTCCAGATTCTTCAGGGTTGAAATTAACCCCAGTCGTCCTACACAAGCTGGCATAATGGGTGCTCCCGTAGGATTTGACAATGTCATGCAGCCAGCCGGCAAATTGCGCCACGTACCGCTTGTCCCTGGTTATGCTTATGTGACACCTTACTTCATCGGACCGAGGCAGAGACCAGTCTGATATTCTTATAAACCCATTCGCGGCATTGCAGTTTCAATATACTGCCATTCCATATCACCTTTCTAAAGCATACCACGTGTTCCTTTGCTCAATTCTATTATTCTATATATCACTCCGCCTCTGCATTATCTTCGTAATTCACTCTCAGATAAATGTTTGCCCTTAGTTATAAATAAATATTTTAATTAAATAAATATATGTCTGCCGTTACTCTTATAACCCATACTTTAGACTCTTGCATTGCAAAGGTATAAATTCCCCAAGGCATGCATTAGAAATACTTACTCGAGAATTTTAGGTAGCTAGATTAAGCCTTCAAATAAGTGAATTTTTTTTGTAAACATTTCAGTATCGGAAATACCACTACTGAAATCCTCAATATAAAATAATGTGTAAATAAATAAATGTATTCTTTAAAATATAATCATATTGCAAATCCTGCTACTGAAGCTGTTAGTCCATAAAATATTATTAATGATTGTTTTATTAAAATGTATTAATAAATAATTTAAAACTATACGTCTGCAATTACGTTTCATTTATTCGATACCCATTCTATCTAATATTTCCTCGATTATGTAAATATGAATGTTTAATTAATATTAGTTTGGTTATTGGCTAACTCGAGAATAAAATCATGAATCTCTTGCATCTCCCTGACCATCGTGCCTAAGGAAATATTTACTAATGTCACATCAGATGCGTTGTTTCGTGGATTGTATTGTGGAATCGATAAACTATGTTCGAACTCAGTACCACGGGTGGCTTCTCTACTCGATGGTGCTGCTGTTCTGTATGGTGGTCGAATTCTGCACTATGTTTATGAGTCACACGTTTTCTGACCGTTACAATATATATATATATATTTTATAATAAATATTTTTGTTTATTCTGCAAAAATGCTAAATCATATTTGTTTTGTTTAATCATAATAGGGATTTTTATATTTAACATGGAATAATTAATTTGATTAAATTAATTTTTGAACATTGAATGCTTTTATTCTGTGACTGAATAAATTAATTTTTGGACATTTCACACTTTTATTTCAAGTTAAAATATAAAAACCTTACTAATTTAGTTAATTAATTTTGATCACTCTATGTTTTTATTTTAAATTAAATATAAAAACTTGAATTGTAGTTGAAGACAAACATTTTTAGCTTTTTAGTACAATATAAATAAAAATGTGTAATAAAAATTACAAGCATGTTGAGGCACTAGAAGGAGAAGCTATATTAAATACTCATATAAATCAATAAATAAGTGACAGCTGAATGCTTTCAAAGCATATTGCTTTATATTCATAGATACAACAAAAGATAATGTGGAGTAGGATGTAGTGGTGATATGCAAATTATATGTAAATTGTTTAATTGGTGCAACACTTGGAAATATCAAAACAAATGTCACATCTGTTAATAGAGTTACTATTGCTAGTGATAAAACATGTCTTTCCAACTTCATGTTCACAGTCATTCATCTCAATAAATTATTATAAATGTATATATTACTTTTATCTTTTTATTATTGAGATATTGTAATAATTATTCAAATTTTTATTAAAATAAAGAATAAAATCAACAGTTCAGACTGTGTAATATTTAAAAGAAAATCCACATTAAAAATCAATTTCAATATGATTTTGTTTATAAAAGAAGTGTTTTTTAAAAAAGAAACTTTTACAATCATGAGAAACTAAAATTTGTTTTTATTTCTAATGAAATTTATGGTGAATTTTAAATTTAAAATTTTAAAAAATATACTTCTCTTTCATATGGATCAATATACAAATTAAAAAGCATATGAAACACTTGAACATTGAACTATCTAGCTCATTTGCATACATTTTGCATACTGCTTTGTTTCTTTGCCCTATTTCCTCATTCTGCATCTCACATTACTGCTATGAATATGAGGCAAATGGCCTCAAAAGCGCTTAGCATATAATAATTTTTGGAATCTTTATAGCTTATCGTTCAAGTGTTTCATATGATTTTTAATTTGTATATTAAATTATCAAGGGAGAAGTTTAAAATCCTTAATATGCATCAATGAAAATTTACTGAACTAATATCAATACATTTGAAATTCAGTTTGACAACACTATTATAGTAAACAAATGAGGAGACCAATTGAAATATTATATTGTCATATTACATTCTTATTATTTTCTAACACGTACAAAATTTTAAGAAAATTCATTTGATAGAAATGTGTTAAAACTTAATTACAAAATCTATCCTAAACAACAAACAGAATTTCTAAATTAAATGAAAACATTTTTTTAAAGAGATAATTTTTATTAAAATAGCAATTTTGCAGAAGATAGTTAGCTGCTAAAGTAATCTGTTCAGCTTCATATATTTTAAAAGATACATGCAGTGAAATGGGTTAAAATAGTGAATTTGGAGAAAAATTTGAAATATATATATATGAAAAAATACATTTTTTAAGCATTTATAGTACAACTTTAAAAATAATGTATCTATGTTAACTATAAAAAAAAAAAATTAAAACATATTAAAAATATTATTCATATATTTTAGTTGAAATTGCCTTGAAGTTAAAAAAAAAATTAAATGGAAATCTAATTAAATTAATATTTAAGTGCTCTGTTTTTTCTGTGGGTAGAAATAAAATTAAGTAATGTAAAAAAATATATAGTAAGAAAAATTGAATTTTAAAATTAAAGCTCTAGACTTTAAGAATTTAATAATTTTTGTTTTTACTTTATATATTTATATAATGTTGGGTTTATATACATAAATCATTTCAAAATTTGTGTGTAATGCAATATCACTTGTAATATAATAATAATTGTCCAATTGAATTTCTAAAGCAAATAGCAATTATGAAATAATTATTTTCTTAAAATTTTTAGACTAAACTAGCTTTTGATGGTGTGAATGTATGATTTTGAAGAAATTTATTATTTCACAATAGCCATTTAATCTAAAAATTCAGTTAAACTAATATTGAATTATAAATTTGTATTTTCAATTATTATTTTGTTTTATTTATAATATTAATTAATTCAAGAATATTTCAATCCCTCTTGGTCAAAGTTGAAGAATTTGAAAATTGATTCTATTTATTTTTTGAATGTTGAAAAATAATTAGTTTTATGCCAGTTTTCATCATCATTAGCAGCAGTTATTCACAAATAAGTATAACTATTCCAATTCTCCCTCCCCTCCCCCCAAAATAGAAACAGTAACAAAAACACATGGGATGAGTTTTGCAGTGACTATATAAAACAATCCTTAAAACACATATGTACCCACATACAGAACATATTGTTTAATTATTTTGTTTATTTGATATTTTGCAGAGCTGTATTTTAACTCTTCTACAGAAACTTTTTTTTTGAAAGACTTCAAAATTTTTAATACTGGTTTTTCACTGTGTTCTGTTCTAAGTCATATCTTTTTAATGAAAAGAGTCAATATTGCACTTCTTTAAGAATCTTTAAAATCCTTTTTAAAAAATAAATGAGGTGTACTTTTCTCATAAAAATTATGCTCAAGTTCAACATAAAATGCAATATTTAGTAAGCTTATTATTGCATAGTACTGTCACATGTCCAATCCAATGAACATGTGATTTTAAATTAGTGAGCACTATAATATCACACTTAGAAAGATAAAGAATATGCTTATTAGTTTTATGGCCTTGCTAAAATATTTTAAAAATTTTATGGAACATATATATACAAATTTTTTCTAATGCTTTTATATTTTATCAAAAAGAACAGGACAATATATATTAGTCTATTTGTTAAAAGTAATAGCAGTAGCATATTGAAGGACATCTAATTCCATCTTTATATTTAATAAACTACTAAGAGATTGAATTGGCTTACATTTTCAAGCTGATAATCATTTAAACTTTCTTCCTTCACTAACTTATAAAAAAAAACTTGAGTTTTACTAAATCAAAGTTTTTATAGATTTTATTAAAAACATTACAATTATTTTGTAGACGATTTTTTGAATTGTAAGGGATAGCATAATCATCAGCATACTTTACACCCAAAATTTAAGATGAAGTATTTGTTTTTATTTTTAATCAATTCAAATTAAAAATTTCACTATCAAATGTGTATCCTATTTTGATTTTGGATTATTTAAGTCATTTATAAATAGTTCCAAAGATCACAATCATAGAAACTGAAAATAATATTGCAACCAATACACATTCTTGTTTAAACAAGTTTTCACTTCAAATGCCTCAGATTTTCTATTTTTATTATTAGCGCTTCCTATCATTCCATCATGTAGAAGCTACAAAATATAAACAAACTTTGGCAGACTTCCAACTCATTTGAAACACAGTCATAGACCTATTTAATTAATTCAATCAAATGTTTGAACTAAATCAATAAAAACGATATGGAAATAATTCTTTTATTTCTTACACATTTCTCACATTTGTCTGGCAACAAACCTATGATTATAGTGACCCATTTGTCTCCATTATCATACTGAGTTTCTGTTATTATTCATTTATGGTTAAAATAACCTATATAATAATGTATTTAAAATACTACTGCTATAATGACTATCATATATCCATGATTATTTTCTTAGAATTATGGTTATATTGTGTTTTTTTAAACAAATCTTTCCATAAAGATCCAGATATCGCAACCTTTCATTTTACATTAGATTTTTTTCGAGATTTTGATCCATTCTTAGTTTTTTGCCATTTCTATATAACTTATATCCAATGCTTACATTTTATCATGTAATTAATAGGTTTTTTTTTTTTTAAAAAAAAGTACCTAAAGACCGCTTATATTTTTGGAAATGCAGAACTTCTTTTTCCATATGCATTCTAAGTTCCCCATTATTTTATTTTATTTTTTTGTTTATGTCCTTTATACTATTTATTTTAGCAAGAATAAATTAATTCAAATAAGCACAAAAGATTAACTTTCTCAATTTTATTCTATTTTAAACTTAGATAGATTTTTTTTTTTTAATTTAGTAATTATTGTTCTCAACCTTCATTTTGCATATATGTTTACGATTTAACAGATAAATTAGAAAAAAGAACTGTATAATATTTAGACTAGATTTCTTTCTTTCAACTTTTCAAGGAATTGTCAATTATTGTGGTAGCAAATAATTTTGAGAAAATTGTATATTTAAAAATAATAAAATATATATCTTTATTAGATATTGTGAAATTATTTCTGAAAAAGACCTGAGCTGTTGGCTCAGTAGTAAAAATAATTCGTTCAAGTGTCAAAGCTTTATTTGATATTCCAATTAATAATAAAATTTTAATGTCTAAATGAGAAGGCAATTGTGATACACTGTGATGATTGAATGGTACATTATGAATATTTTGCATAATTTTATATTTTTATATAGGATTAAAATGTGTATAAATGTATAATATATATAATAAAATTACAAAAAGCCCTATAAATATTTGCAATCAATAAATTTATTAAAATGTGTTAGAAACTCTCCAAGATTGTAACAAATTTAAAACTACTATTCAGTGTAAAATCTTTCAAATCAATATTGCTCTTATTATATATGTATTTAATTAGCAATCTCTTTCATTTAAGTTAGAGACACTTTTACGTTCAACAGAAACAATAACCATATTTTCTATTCATATATTAATTACAACTAATATAATTTTTCTGAATGTATACTGTAGCAATCCATCAATTCTTTAATATTTGCAAATAGATAGAAATGTCTTATAATATTCAAAATAATAGAAGTATGAAAATTTAAAATGATATATAAATAATAAATTATAAAATATGACTGATAAATATTTGTAACCAATTCAAGTTTCAATAAATCTTGAACTATTACTTAGGACAAAATTTTCCCAGATCAATCTTTTTCACGATATATTTATTTCATCAGAATCTGTATATTTGTCAAATAAACAAGACTTGAAACACCTGAATACATCACATGCATAATGTATACAAGGAGACATATTGTTCTCATGACACATCACATAGTATGTATGTGTATATATTGCACTGCTGCATATCTGCAAGCAGATATACTTGCTTCATGTTTATTCAAATCTAAAACTATTTCCCAGCGTCTGTTGTATATTTCCATATATATTTGTACACACAAGTACCTGCGCATACATGTGCGTACAATTCAGACATCTTTTAAGTTAAAAGTTATTTAAATCATGCCACATTTTGAGTTTAAGAAGAAGATATTTTATTAAAAAAAGAGTGTGAACAATTAAATAATAGGAGTGGAATGTTAGGCTAGGTATGGAAGCAAACCATTATTAAAGTTATGTAAGTGCCTTATTTTCTAATCTCACATAATAATCAGCTGAAAGAGTTACATTTTGGTACATTTGAATGTCTACACATATTTTAAGATGTAAAATTAAAAACAGAAACAAAGATTAGGAACCTATGCAGTGGCACAAAGGACTGCAGACACAAATTTAAGCTAGATCAGTAATTAGAGAAATTAAATTGAAATCCATTATGAAAACTCATGAGATACAGTGCCAAGTGGAGAAGGAGAGTATATAAGGAGGGAATGAGACATTGTTCAAGGGATAGATATACTAAAAATCATAATGAAGTAATTAAGAAGGCTTATTTTTATTTGAAAAAAAGTGTACTGTATCTATAATCATACATGAGTAGATGGGCATCAGCTTCACCATGGTTATCTGGTGAAAGAAGTTCCAGTCCAGTACCAAGATCTAGCCACCATCCAACACAATCATGCTGATGTCTACATCCAAGAAGTTGCTCATTAGTCTGCTAACAAGGAATCATAAAAACAACCATCAGCTAGCTGGTAATATATATTTCAATCCATTCTTTAAAGTCATTTAACTCTCATTAATTATATAGAATTTATATTTATGCAGCTTTAACTTACTAAATTTTATTAATATTTTATATGTCAATGTTTTACAAGCTTTAAATATTGATTCAGCAAATATTAATTTTGCTTTTGTATATTTATCTTATTATGTCACCTTGAATGATGGAGGGATTAAATCTAAATGTAGAGTTGTTTACACTTCCCAAACTTAATGATCCTCTGAGACAATGCGAGTCTAGAGGATGCCCAGTTTAAAACTTTAAAACATTAAATCAGTCATAAATAGATTTTGTTTTTATTTGCATATCCCCTCATCATGTTAATTCTAATTTTATTATTATAATTCTGAGAATTTATCATTACTGTTACTGAAATATAGCAAGTGTTTAGAATTCAATTAAATATGTACAATTTAGAAACCATGTGTGTCTATGAAGATTAAATTAAAGATCAGTTTATATTCCAATTTATATGCTTCAGAAAATATCTATATGTAAACATAAATCTTTAATCTAAAGATCCGTTTATATACAAATTTATATGTTTAAGAGAATATATATATAAACGAACTAAATAATTAATATAAAGATTAGTATATTCAAATTTATATGTTTAAGAAAATATATGTAAATGTTTTTATGCTAAAACCTTATTTCACATGGAAGAATAACATAATCTAATTCATATTCTCAATTCGTATTTATGAATAAAATAAATTTAATAATTCCCAGTATTAGGATGGCCAGAGTCTATCACATGGAGGCAATATCGAAACATTATATATAAATGTCTGTATAGCGATACCTGTATATTCTATATATGCAAATAAGCACTTATTGTATATCGATAATGTGAGCATAAGCTACAAACTATCAATGAGATTATGAGTGATTGATACCCCATGTAACCTCCATAATAATATTAAATATTGTTTAGTTAAAAATATTGATTATATTATTTGTGAGCAGATTCTGAATTTCATCTCAGTTTCTTCTATACTTCTCCAGGTAAACTTTAAAAGATAAATGTGTGTGGGTGGAAGGTTTATATAATTATTGTTATACATGCCACATTTGCATTCCTGTTCTCTAGTTTTACCATCATGGTTCAATATCATATTATAGCTTTATTCTCATGTATACCTTTATGGTTCATGTGTCACATGAACAAACAGCATAAGGGCAGACAGAAATGTGTGCCCAAACTCCTAATGCATAGACTAGCACCAGTCTAGGTCCTGCAGGAGCTGGAGACTACTGTGATGCCAAATTCTAGATTCAGCACATTTTGCTTCCTTCACTGGAATACACTCATGGTCAGAAGCAGATGCACCTCTGTGGCCAGAGACATCCACTTTTCAGCAGGTTGTCAATCAGATCTCAAACCTTATTTATATATAGTGTGACCATGAATGCCAATTGTGATGAGAGCAAAATTGCAATTTTTTAAATTACTCATTTGTTTTGACTTTTGCCATGCATAAGTATCCCTGGATGACTGTAGAATCAAACCTGTGCACAATGGTCTTATTATAATCCCTTTTTAATTTATTAGTATTTCAAAAGCCATAATGATTGATAGTTGTTTATTAAGATTAATTATTGTTTAATTATTTAATTAATCATTGTGTAATTTAGGCACACACTGACATGTATATCACCATTACTTCAATCCATAATCATGTAAGAGCCAATGAAATAATTCATTTATAAATAACTCATATGCCACCTATTTATTCCATTCAATATTATAATAAACTATTAAGATCATAATTAATTAAGTGTATGTTTTTATACCTTGGAACTTTAAGCTAATAGCCTAGATTTAAGTATTTGATGAATACTGCTTTGATCAATCTGAGCTGTGAACCCAGGCTAGTGAAAATCTCATGTAATGTAATAAAATTGATTTCATAGTATGTAGAATAGAGTTACCAGTTATAATGTAATAACAATCTGTATAAAGGTAGGATAAGCACTCTGAATCTAAGCTGTGAAAAGAACCCTGAAAGAGAGTTTTTGTTTGTACCCTGAGATAGGTTGCAGTGTGGAAAGAAGGAAGCTAGGTGACATCAAGGATGTTAATTAGGTGCTAAAGGCTAGGAAGCTTAGGGAGAGGTTTAAACTAAAAGAATGGGGGTAATCCTTTGGCTGATGATTGAGAGCCCCTACTTGGCCTTTTGGTCTTGTTGACTGATTATATGATCTTGACTGTTACTATATATATATATATATATATATATATATATATATCATATATATATATATATATATATATGAATTCATAGTGTTATTTCTGGAAAATTCTGTGTAGCAAAAATGCAATAAATAAATAGCTGATGTTTCAGTACAATAACAAATATTTTCCTCAGAGCTTCTTCTTTTTCAAATATACATAAATGGATTGTAGTGTCTCATTATTTTGCAAACAATAACTTAATTAGAATATGATAGAGAGTTTCATATGTTTAGCTGATTTTAGTTCAGGCCATAAAAAGGAAATATCATTTATTCTGTGATGTCAGAATGTAAAGTTCCTATTAAAATTACTCTTGGATTATTGCAGGTCAGTTACAGTATATATATATATATATATATATATATATATATATATATATATGTTGATATAAAGATTTTCACTGATTGCTCATATGAAAGACATATTTTGTTGGTTCATCTGTGCTAATTTTTTTTTAATTAGATGAATATACTAATGCAGTTAAACAACACTCATCATCATAAGCACTCTCACTCCATGCTATAGATTTAGGTCATAAAATTGATTTTTCTAGTACCAGGATCATATCCAGGTGTGATAATCTCTACCAGTGTAAAATCAGAGAAGCCATTGAGAGATTGGAAAATTTTTTTAGAAAGCATATTTTAATTTAACATTTTTCTATTGGTTGAACTTTAACGCTATTTTCAAATCAATAATTGTAGCACTTTTACAAACATCTTTCTACCATTTATCATCCAGTAGATGACTTGTATGATCAAGTTTAAACATTGGTATATTAATATTAATTTTTTTAACATGGATGAACCCACATATATATATATATATATATATATATATATGGCTATATATTTTTCAAATTTATATATATATATATATATAAATTTGAAAAATAAGAAGCTCTGAAAAAAGTACTTGTTATTGTGCTGAAACATTAGTTGTTGAGCTATTATATTAACTACATGGAAGCTCCTGGTAATGATACAATGAATTCAGAATTTATCCATGAGAATATTAGAATTAACAATATATATATATATATATAAAGATTAAATGAAAAAGTAAAAAATCAAATATGGTTAAATTTACATATGTAATCATTTAAAATAAAGTGTAAGACAACCAAAACTAGTGATTAAGTAATGATATTTCTTGGTATTTTTTGAAATACTATATTATTTAAAATAATATGAAAAAGTTCTCTTTTTTTACCCCCATATGTCATAGCAACAGCCGGGATGCGAACTCACAACCGTCTGCAACCAACTACTTGGTTGCAAGGCGGCTGCGATGACCTCTCGGCTACTAATGCATGACAAAAGTTCTCTTTTTAATATAAATATTTTGACTTCTTTCTGATTTTGATAAAAATCTTAATTTTTAATATAACTAAAAAAAAAAACTATTTTACTCCAAACAAAGATTCTTTTTTAAGGTACATGTAATTATAGAATTGATTCTAATTTATTTTATTATTAAAAACAGAACAGTAATATTTAATTCTTATATTGTTTGATTAATAAAAAAAGAAAGAATTATTGTCAATCACTCTGTCTACAAATTTTAATAATATTTATTATAAATAATGAGTTTAGTTTAACTGATATTATTATAGAAATGAAGTGTTATTGCTAGTTTCTACATTGTTTGAGTTTGAACTCCAAAAAATAATGCAGAACACTTTCTCCATGCTTCATTTTCCAATATGTGTGAAATATATACCATTTACCCAGCTGACATTCAGAAAATTATCCAGGCTAAACTGACTTAAGGACTGTGGCATTTATCTTGCCTATATGATAACCAAGAAGTGATATCAGCAATCTATATGAAAATGAGACTCCAGTGCTATATTCTATATCGATGTTACACTATAAAAGCACAAACAAAAGGTAATCTTATGTCAGTTGCATATATATTGTACATGCATAAAACCTATTTTACATGAATATGAAAGCACAGATAACATATCAACTCTTGAAAATTATATGTATATATATAGTGTACATAATATTGAAATCTATTCCAACATAATTATTTTACTAAAAATTGATTTTTAGATAAAAATTATTAATTAGAAGTAAACAACATTTGGATAAAATTATAGTAGCTGACCAAAAAATTAAATTAGTTAATATGTAGATATGAATTTGGAAATCTTTATTAAAATTTGTAAGTGAAGGACAAACGCTAAAGCAAGAAAATTTTCAAGCAGACTTTCAAAGAAAGTAAGTAATGTTTCTTTGGTCTGAAACATTTTGTTTACAGCTTAAGTGTGACCACAGAAAAAAATACCAATAAGTTTGTTGAAATTAGAATTAACAATTGATATAATTAATTTAGTATTAATATATATATATATATTTAATATTTAATTATTTGCATTCTATTAAAATAAATTAATATTTATTAACTTACTAATGACTAAAATGTTTTGCATTATCATATATACATATCTACATGCTTATATATCATCATCAACAACCATTATCAATACCCTGCAGAATAAAAGTCTCTCCAAGATCAATCCATCTTCTCTGATCTCTAGCCTCTCTTTTACATGTCATGCCTGCACACCTTCTTATATCATCTATCCATCTCATAGTGGTCTCTTTCTGGGTCTTATAATGTCTTGGAATCCAGTTTAAAATTTAAATTGTCCATCTATTATCATCTCTTCTAGAAATATGTCCTGCACAACTCCACTTTTGTCTTTTAATTTTTTCAACAATGTCATTAACATCTGTTTGTTCTCTTAACCATATATTGTGTTTTCGATCATGCATCTCTCCATGCTTCTTTGAGTAATCTGAAGTCTCTATATTGCTCTTCTATTAACTATACAAGTCTCAGATCCATAAGTAAGAACTGGTAAAACACATTTATTAAAAACCTTTCTTTTCAAATATAGGCATATTTCCTTTTAGTATTAAGTTATTTGTACCAAAAGAACTCCAAACAAGTTTAATTCTATGAGTGACTTTATCCATTATGTTTCCATCTGAAGTAATAATCTGACCAAGGTATTTGTAGTTATTAACTCCTTCTAACTCATCATAATCAATCTTTATTTTCATCTTTTGAGAAAATCCATTGAACATTATTTTAGTCTTTTTAACATTTACCTTTAGTCCTACTTTCTTACTTTCATCTGATAGCTCCTGCAACATTTCCTGCAGCTCTAAAGCATTATTTTCTACAACAACTACATCATGTGTGAAATCTAAATGACTTAAATAATCTCCATTTACTTTTAGTCCTTTTGCTTCCCATTTTAATCCACAAAATATTTCTTGCAGCACTGCTGTAAAAAGTTTTGGAGATATGGAGTCTTCCTGTCCTACACCCTTTGCAATGTTAACCTTCCTACTATGGATAATATAAACTAATTATTGCTGTTGCATTTTTATAAATATTCTTTAGAATATGACAATATCCTGGGTTTATACCTTGATGATCCAATGCTTTAATCACTAAAAAAATGTGTGTTTGCTTACTTGCTTACATATCTCTGTCAATTTTATTGCTTGATTTTTTTAATCTATTAAAATATTTTCAGATATTTGAAACCAAAATGATTTAATATAATGTGGTGTTTATCAGATCTTTATTTTTATTTCTATTTAATCAATAAATTTATTTATCATTCTATAATACAGTGCATAGTTCACTATGATGGAAAGATTTAAAATACCACAAATTAACTACAGCTTAGCACTGCTTTGACTGGACAGGTCATATTCATAGCACTAAATAAAGTCAAATTTATGAGGGAGAGGAAGAAAAATTAATATATAAAAGGTGATTGATATTTAAATTGATAGATTTACATATCCCACTTGCATGATAAAGCAACACATAAATCTTTTTTCTTTATCACATAGGTGTTATTGCATAAACCATGCCTCCTTAAATTTTCTTTTTAGATCATTGCACTCAGCACAAACTTACTTTGATATTAAATGGATTGAAGCTCTTTTAAGTTGGTTGTGTAAAATTATATAATACTATCATAGTTTAAATGTATGTTTTTTGCTTGTTCATAATCACAAAAGTCCTTGCAATCCCACACCTAACTCCCGATTAATGATATATGAGATATGTTTGTGTAGACTTTTATATAATTCTCCTTAGAATTATTAGATGGCACAAAGGTAATGAAAGCCATTACTAAAGTTTACTCACTTTATTTTATAGATTTTGTTATGAAGACTGCTTTAATCATTCATGGTAACCTATTATCCGAAGCAATGATGATCATCAGCTTGCTAAAGTGATCCCAACATTTTTATAATAAAGAATTATTTTTATAGTTATTTTATCATTTATGCATATGAATGCACTAGAAATATTTATGATTGTTATTATAAAATTATATCTCAAGTTTGAAATTAGCTAGTTGATAATTACACAAAGATTTACAATATGTCTATTTTATATCTGATCCCAAAGAATGATCATTGATTAATTTGCTGCTAACATTCAGCTTAACTATTGCTGATGATATTATTACTTTTATTTAATTATATTTAATATATTGACAATTTTCTGATTTCTCTGCTCTTATTCATTAAAAATATTGACTGCTTATTAGTATTTGACCTTCTTTATTGTTACAGTTTACATAAATTAACCAACTGTATATTAACAAAGTGTGAAGAGTAGAATATATCCACATATACTTTAGGTTTTGATGTTTATAATTTTATCTTTGCCAACATTGGTAAAATTTCAAAATAAAATTAATATATTAATCAGATGAAAGTATTCTATTAATTATTATTTAATTTTTAATCAGTTATATAAAAATAAAGATACAATCTCACTTTTATTAAATTTGTTTAACAATGAAATAGAATTTAATAACTATAAACATGAGATTAACATTGCATGATATATATGATTTTTAAGCAAAATCATTAAAAGTGACATTCTGTATTAATCCTTACATAGTTGTTTAATAATTATTAAAACTATATTTTCATTTGCTTGATATATTAATTTCACTCTGAAATTCCACTGCTGTCGGCAAGAATAAGCTTATAAACATCAAAAACTTAAAAATAAGTGAATCCAATCTATTACTGATTATTTGATAACGTAAGAGTGTTACTGATTTGTAATCTGAGGAACAATGGTTTATTCCTTTTAATTGGATATACATTAAGCTTTTATAATTTTATGTTAAACATTTATTAACACCTATTTGTTATTATAACTACATTATTAAATGTGATACTTTATCTCCATTCTTGTATAATTGATTATTAGTTTAATTATTAATGCCATACTTTCATCTGATTGATATAATAATTTCACTTCAAATTCCTACTTATGGTGCCAAAGATAAGCTTATAAACATCAAACTCTTAAAGAGTCAATAAAACCATTCGATTCTTGATTTTTTGTTACTATACAGAACATTATTGATTCATAGATTAAGCATTCTTCTCTACTTTATATTTCTTGTTTAAACATGAAAATATGTACAAAATAAAAAAATTTCATGGACTTTATAAGATAAAATTATTAAAAGTTTAATGAGATTTTCCATGTCTTTTTTAAAACTAAATCAGACAAAATGCAACCAAGCATAGGCAAATGGATTCATTGAATACAAATATTGTTCCTTCATAAAATAATAAGAGTTTGAAATCATTTTTAAGTGGATATTTGTTGCTTACATCTTCTCTAAATTCTAATTAAAGAAATGCACATAAAATATCATCAAACTGTCAATATATATATATTTGAAAAACAAAAACAAGTTATAAATCACATAACTTGCTATTGCTTGCATATATGATCAATAGATGGAGCTTTACCAAAACCTCCATACAAGCGTATTTTGTTTACATAAACATCAAAACAGTCAGAATTCACTATCTCTTTCATTGGCTCCACCTTCAGATCAGCTGATTTCAAGCTAATTTGCTATCATCACTGAAGAGTAGGGGCCAGAAACTAGATCTAAACACTAACTCCAAGTGTTTATGCAACAAGTTCCTACCAGTTTGCAAGCATGAATTTTTCAGAGACATAATGTCGTCAAACCCAGCCTAACAAGCCAGATAGCTACATGGGTCTCATATCAGTTCAGTTTCACCACATAGTCAAAGCCTATGCAATATATATCATTGCAAAAACCTTTAAAGGTACATTTATAAAAAACAAAAACAAGTTATAAATCACGTAACTTGCTATCGCTTGCATTTATGAATCAATAGATAGAGCTTTACCAAAACCTTTGTATAAGCATATTTTGTTTATATAAACATCAAAAGAGTCAGAATTCACTATCTCTTTTGTTGGCTCCACCTTCAGATCAGCTGATGATAACAAATTAGCTGATCTGAAGGTGGAGCCAATGAAAGAAATAGTGAATTCTGACTCTTTTGACATTTATGTAAACAAAATACACTTGTACGAGATTTTTCACTTTAATTCTATAATATTTCAAACATTCATCACCAAACACTCACACTATAAATTCATTTTAAATTACTCATTTCACTTTTTATATGAGTAAGGCATGCATAATATATGTTATAATTTAAACTTCATATATACCTTTTAATATATTTAAACTTCTTCATCATCATCAATCATTATCAATCCACTGCAGGATGGTCTCTCCAAGTTCAGTCCATCTTTTCCTATCTTTAGCTTCTCTTTTCCACATCATCCCTGCACACTTTCTTATTTCATCCATCCATCTCACATGTGGTCTCTTTCTGGGTTTTTTACAATCTTTTGGAATCCAATTTAAAATTTCAATTGTACATCTATTACCATCTCTTCTAACAACATGTCCAGCCCAACTCCACTTCAGACTTTTAATTTTTTCAATGAGGTCAGTAACACCTGTTTGTTCTCTTACCCATACATTGTGTTTCGATCCCTTCTTGTTACTCTCAACATGCATCTCTCCATACTTCTTTGAGTGGTCTGAAGTCTCTGTATTGCTCTTCTATTAAGTGCCCAAGTCTCAGATCCATAAGTAAGAACTGGCAAAACACATTTATTAAAAACCTTCCTTTTCAAACACATAGGCATATTTCCTTTTAGTATCAAGTTGTTTCTACCAAAAGCACTCCAACCAAATTTAATTCTATGATTAATTTCATCCATTATATTTCTGTCTGTTTTAATAATCTGACCAAGGTATTTGCAACTGTTAATTTCTTCTAACTCATCATAATCAATCTTTATTTTCATATTTTGAGAAAATGTATTAAACATTACTTTAGTCTTTTTAACATTTATCTTTAGTCCTACTTTCCTACTTTCATCTGATAACTCCTGCAACATTTCCTGTAGCTCTAAAGCATTATTTGCAAAAACAACTACATCATCTGCAAAATCTAAATGACTTAAATGATCTCCATTTACTTTCACTCCTTTAGTTTCCCATTTTAATCCACAAAATATTTTCTGCAGCACTGCTGTAAAAAATTTTGGAGATATGGAATCACCCTGTCTTACACCCTTTTCAGTGTTGATTTTCCTACTATCATTATGTAATCTAATTGTTGCTGTTGCATTTTTATAAATATTTTTTAAAATATGACAATATCCTGGATCTACACCTTGATGATCCAATGCTTTAATCACTGAAGAAATGTTTATAGAATCAAATGCTTTTTCATAGTTTACAAATCTTAAGCATAATGGCAACTCATATTCATTTGTCCTTTCTATAATTTCTCTCAATACCTGGATATAATCTACTGTGCTAAAACCACTTTTAAATTCAGCTTGTTCTCTTGGTTGGTGGAAATCCAGTGTTTTCTGTAGATGAGTTGTAATTATCTTAGTAAAAATTTTATATAAAACTGATAAAAGACTGATAGGTCTGTAATTTCAAATATCTTCTTTATCACCTTTTTTAAATATTAATATTAATACTGCATTCTTCCAATCATCTGGTACATCTTTATCATTTAGACATTTGGTATATAACTTTGCTAAAAAATTTTCTATTTCTTCACCTGCTTCTTTTAATATATCAATTATAATTCCATCATTACCTGGAGCCTTCCATTTCTTCATAAATTTAATTGCATGTCTCACTTCCTCATTCAAAATTCTGAATTCAGAAGATATAATAGGTATAGGAGGCACTTGTTCTTTATTACTATATAATTCTTGATAGAAGTCTTCTACACATTTCATGATGTCATCCTTCTTTTTAGTAATAATGCCATCTTTTTTTCTTATTCCAGATATAAATTTCCTACCAATACTAAAATGTTGTTTTATACTCTTTAGACTTTTATTCTCTTCTACAGCTTTCCTTGCTAGTTCACAATTATACTTTCTTTTATTATTTTCAACTCTTTTCTGCACCATTTTACAAAATTCGAGATACTCAATCTTTTTTAATGCATCTTTGTTGTATATCCTCATATTCCTTCTTTTCTTCATACATTCGCTAGTCTCAGTAGAAATTTTATTGGTCAATTTCTGCTTCTTTCTACCAGCTATCTTTGTTGCAGTTTTTAAAAGTGTATCGCTTATTTTCCTATTAATGTCATTCAAATCTGAATCATGTTCAAAATCTACTAATACTTGAAACCGATTTGTAAGTTCTAATTTTTTATTATTATTTAAACTTAGCTTTTCATATATATATATATATATATAAAGTAATACTAAATGAGTTTAAATATGTTTATTGGACTATTATCACCATGTATACTTTCAATGCTTTCACATCATATTCATGATCATTCTGCTGAAAAAAAAAATTTTTGCAGTTTTGAATACTATTTGTTCTCTAGTTCATTACATATTTGTTTTTTTGCAATGAATCATGTCTCTTTGATTTTTGCAGTTATGATCTTTTTTTTTCTGTGCACATTATTTTAACATGAGTTGGATCAAAACTATGGCTTTGTTCCCTTTCATGATTGTAAAAGACTGATATATTAATGGCATCAGATTTTGTCTTTGATTACCTATACATCAGAGAAGGTTGTGTCATTTTGTTTTAAGGTTTGCCTTTATCTCATCATAGTATATATTGGAGCAGTTCTTTTGCCTGCACCCTATAGCATAAACCACATTGTACTGATCCAACATAGTTTATGCTGTAGGGTGAAGACAAAATAACTCTCCATTCACATAGTATGATGAGACAAATTTGAACCTTAAAATAAGAATGACACAGCCTTCTCTGATGTATAGGTAATCAAAGACAAAATCTGATGCCATTGATATATCAGTCTTTTACAATCATGGAAGGGAACAAAGACATAGTTTCTATCCAACTCATGTTAATACAATATGAGAAGAGAGAAATGATTGTAAATGAAAAATCAAAGATACATAATTGTAAAAATGAATACATAATAAATTAGAAAACAAATAATATTCAAATCAGCAAACAATTGTTTTATCTTCAGTAGAATAACCATGAATATGATGTGAAAGTGTTGGAAATATACCAATAATCCAATAAATATATTTAAGCTCTGATTTAATATTTCTTTTTATATTAATAGTATATATATATATATATATATATACTATTACTATATAAAAAGAAATATTTGATATATATATATATATATATATATATATATATCAAATCTTTATTCCATCACACATTCTTGAAACATATAAAGACTTGTGAAGTGATCTTCAAGATATGCATTTTTTGCTAAACCAGCATTTATCAGTTAGCCCCCACCACAATCTTTTACATGTTTTTGTTATTTGTTAATAATTTATGTATAGCAATTATTACAATTTGATTTATAAATATTAAATTTTCTGTACTTGCAACTTTAACACTAACCACTTTATATAACTATATTAATATTTATTACTAATAATTTATTAAACTAGATATTATCTCTACAAAATTTATAATCTAAATCCTTAGTTAATGAATAATTTGTTGTTTTGTTATAGAAACATTAATATTTTTATTACACCATGCTCATGGAAATGTAGGAATTGATTTTTATCCATTTTAAACATCATGTGAAAGTGTGTACATCAGTGCAATTTTCATTTTAGCTCTATTACATCATAATCTTCAATGGCATGGTAGTTAGTCCTACCTGTTCTACTGTGGATGCATTCTGAATCATTCACTTCATTTTTCACATTAGTAAGACATACATAACACATGTCATAATTTATCTTTATATATACCTTATTATATATGCTTTAATTTAATTTTATATTTATATTTTTAGATATTTTTCAAACTTCTATTCCATAATACA
Source organism: Epiperipatus broadwayi (assembly GCA_028023455.1). Lineage (NCBI taxonomy): Eukaryota > Metazoa > Onychophora > Udeonychophora > Euonychophora > Peripatidae > Epiperipatus > Epiperipatus broadwayi. The sequence continues at coordinate 226,948 of JAQFVV010000724.1, read as the reverse complement.
TTCCTGAAATATATAAACAAAGACATATTCTAATCTCTAATTAAAAAATATAAAAAATCTCATTCATTATATATATATATATTGTAATATATAATATCTTTATATAAAAAATCTCATTCATTCTATATATATATATTGTAATGGAATGTATCTTTATATATGATCTCAAATGAAAATAAACATATGAACCTTTGCAACAATAATCATTAATTAACCAGGCTCCTAACTTTGAGACACCAAATGTAATGAATAATTAAACGAACATATTATGCTATAATTTAACACCATCAATATAATTTTTAAATTGAAATTAAACTGCTTCATGACTATATTTATCTTTCATCATTAAAAAAAAATACAATAACAGTAACCATCACCATATAAACATAAGGCCAAAATATTTCTATATATAAAAAAAAATTACACAAAAATGCTTCTCTTTTTTAAACTATACATCTCACATCAAGATATATACTACACATCTCTCAGGTATGTAGGGTATTTCAAGCCCTAATTAGCTTATTTCAGGCCCTAGTTGTTGCGCCAAATGTAATGGAATGTACTTTTACTCCATTCCATTTAAATTGAAGAAAGAAGGCTCCAAACATTGGGAAAGCCAAATGTAATGGAAACTATACGATATGTATATAAACATATCATGCTGACCATGTTGTCATCTCAAATGTAATAGAAAATATCTTTATTATACCAATCACCAGTTAACTAGGTCCCACAGTTTGTGGTGCCAAATGTAATGAACAATATATCATATAAACATATTATAAATCAAACATCATAAATCAAATGTAATGGAACATCAATATGTTAGAAGAAAATAATGTTTCAAACATTGGATGATAAATGTAATGGAATATATGTAATCTAAATGAATCCAATTGTTGAGAAATCCTAATATAATAGATTGTATGATTTAAATGAAGAAAGACAAAATTATCCCAGTTATATTTAAATAAATTGTTTATATGCCCTTCCAACTAGCTATACATGAAATAAATTTAAAATCATATAGAGCAATGAGATTTATCCTTATAATTTATTTTCAAGGTTGATATGACTAACTAATCAAATATATATCAGAAACAAAGGGAATTCTATTAAATCCAATATACACATCTATTATGTAAATTTATGTATATCTAAACATATCAATGAATAATAATGTGTGTAAGTGGCCTAAAGACTAAACAATAAGTGAAATATGAAGTTATCCTCTATTAAATTGTGAATTCAATTAATTTCATAATGACTCTGGCATTAAAAGAAAAATAAGAATAAAATATTAATACGCTTTCTAATAAATTACAAAGGCATTATCTATAAAACAAATAGTACATCCTTTATTTCTATATTATGATTTAATTTTAGGTAGTATCAATGTTTTAAATAAGTTTTAAATACAAACCCAAATAATAAATATACATATATACTTACAATAAGTATATATATTAAATAGATAAAGACATATCTGTGCTTAACAAGAAGGTATTAATATAAATACAAATCCATATTTATATTTTTCAGATATTCAAAAAAAAATTATATACAGCAAATATATATAAATTATTGTTTTGGTCTGCATAAAAATTATTATATGAAGTTTAAAAAAAATGGAAATACATAAATTAATAATAAAACAATTTTTATAATAAAAATTTGCGAATATAAATTTACTTATTAAAATATACATAACAACTCATATGCAACCCAAACTTATAAGCCATACTTTAAGATTTTAAATTACTTAAGTGTTAATTTTGACACCTGTTAAACGTTTATTGCTGTTAGAAAACAAGACGCTTGAATCGAATATTTATAAAAACGTTATATTTTTATAATGAAAAATAAAAGTAAACAAAAATATCGATCTCAAAAATATATTTATATATCAGTTATACATATAAAATTATTTACTACCTTTCAAAGTTCACTTATCTATTTTTCTTTCAAAAATCAACTTATTCCATTGTTTTATTCCTTTATCCATTTAATATTAGAATGCATTCTAGTTAAAGTGAAGAAACTATCACATTAGAGAAAATTGTCAATTCTTGGATGTATGTATATTTTTATCCTTCTAAAATTTCTTTCCTTGAAAAATAAATAAATAAATTGAAATGTTGAATCCAATATATTAATTCTAGTTACCTCCAGATTATTATTAGATTGACCATTATAGATTCCAGATAGCTATATCAAATTTCGGCTTCAGACGCGATGAAATTCATGTGTTGAAATTTGCTTGGTTTTTCTTTTTAAACTGCCTTGGAATAAATTAAAGAAAACAGCACAACCCCTTGGCTGCAATATATATATATATATTAGCCAGTCATGTTTATGTATTAATTACAGAAATTTATCTTATTCCACTATTCTTAAGAATGGCAATTTCAAAGAAACAAAGTACAACAAATTTTTATCCTTTTGTTTGTTTAATCACTATCTTAATAATAATGGCTTCTTTTTTGTTGCTGTTGTTGTTCTCCACATGCTAGCAAATGCTGTTTTAAAAACCATTGTTACATATGTTTTCTTTTAAACAATTAACATTAAAAAAAATATTAACCATATAAAAAAAATATTAAATCGAAAATTTATTTGGCAGCTTTTAAAATATATGTATATATACATAAATTTTTTTAACAATCACTGCAAATAAAATAATTTTTTTATATAATCAACAATTTATATGTCTCTATTTATTTATAATAATTAAATATTCATAACGATGTACCATCAACATATAAATAAAATAATAACTTCAAACAATAACTATACCTAATAACCATAAACAATAATAATACTTCATATATAAACATCAACTCAAAGAGATTTTTTTTTATAACAAATGCTAATTTTCAAAATATAGATAGACTTATCGATATTTACAATATATATATATATATTGATCAGTCAGTCTTAAATTTTTTTAGAGAGATGATCGGTTAGTCATTAATTTTTTTAGAGTGAGAGTCACTCAAATTATGATTATTATTTTGAGACTCAACTCAGTCGGTCCTTCCTTGTTATTATTCTTAAGCAGAAATGTAAGCGGGGATTTTTTTTTTAAAAGAGAGTGAACGCTTTAATTTTTTTTTTCACTCCTTGAAAGTTGAAAAAAAAAGAGCAAATGAAATGTGCGTTTATATAAAGCAATTTTCAAGCAATATTAAAGAATAGGAGAGAAATGGAACAAGATTGAATTTATTATAGGCTAGTAATAATTATAAAAATGATATTAACATATTTGGTTATGCATAAGACTATGCCTCTGCATTGCTAAACCATTTTTTCTGCTTCCTGATTAATACAGAATGAGTCAAAATCGCTGATCTGTCTATGAAATCATGTATCCAGTAATAACCAACAAAATTATAGATTTTGAAGCCAACCACACAAGCTATATGGAATGCTTTGTTCCTAGTTCCTGTCTTATTAAAAGCTCATTGCCTTTCAACCAATGGAGAAGAGGAAATAGGAGGAAGAGAAAATCCATAACAGCCATGTAGAACCAAGTTTGAAGCCATAAATCAAATTTTTGTTGATTTACCTCAATCATCTAAAGTGTCGACAGCAATTATTTTTTTAAAGAAGAGAGACAAGCAAATCCACCGGTACCTACTTATTCAAAGTACTTATAATAACTTTTTTTTAAATGGTAGAAGGAAGCCAATCAACAGTGAATAATAATGGAATTGAAGAAACAAGTAAAGTCAATTGATTCAGCATTATCTTAAAAGTATCTGCAATAACTTTCTTTTTTTTTTTGTTGTTGTTGTTGTTGGTGAGCAAGGAAAAGCAGTCTGATAATTCAAACTCAGGACATTAATAAGAAGTAAAAAAGTAGACGGGTAAATATGAACTTTCTTTAACCGATTTTATTCTTTTGCTTATTAAAAGTAAACCTTAATTTACTGGTCAAAGCAATTTTCTTTTTTGATACAGAAACATTAAAGACTTGTTTATCTATAGTTATTTGAATATCTCACTACATAGACAAACATAGTTTAAATCTTTAAACTTAAATTTTCATTATTTTTTTTTATTATATATTGTAATGTTGAAATGTTTTTTTTTTTTAATTGTTCTTCAGATGTTAATGATAATGATAGACTTATCGATATTTACAATATATATATATATATATATATATTGTGTGTGTAAGCATAAATATTACACAAATCCATTTATATTACTAAATATTCATTAATCTACAATATTTGGAATTAAATTTTCAACATGTGCTGTTTATTTATACTATATGCGCAAAGATTTCTTTCTTTCTGAATACTTACAGACAGATACTGTGCTGGATAAATAATTATTGATTTAAATATTTGAAATTAAAAATCTAAATGTGAATATATAATTTAAAATATCCACTTTATTTTTTAAAAGATACTATACAGATTAACATATACTATTCACTAAAGGCAAATGGATATTTCAATTAAGAATAATGTTCATTATTATCACTGAAAGTTAAAAATTACTCACTAACTCTTTTTGAAATCTATTTTAACATCTCAAATATTTAGAGCTACATTATATAATTTAATGAACACTTCCATTATTAAAATTTCTTATATTATAAATCATAGTAATGTATTTGAAAATATTTTTATTGATTCTATAATTAATTGATTCTTAGATTATTGTATAATTAAAATTATTTTAAATAATTATATTAAAAATTATTTGTAATTATTAGAATTTAACTGCAACAAATTTGTTATTTAGAAACTGTAATTATCAGTCACAAGATATAGCTATAATTCAGTGCCAAATGAATTCAATTCATATCTTATTTATTTAGTTTCAGAGTCTATGTCAACTCAAAGCAAGATAGTATTTTAAAACATCTACAGATGTTAGTTGTTATGGAAGAAATATAATTTTACAGTTATACATGATGTGGAACTATCATTATTGCTGGAGACTTATCACATAAAAATATACCTAATAATCTCAGCTTTATGCCATTTTTGCCATTGTAATATCCCAATGCTATATCTTCATCAATTTTAATAGTGAATTATTCAATGATTTTTTTAATTATCTTTAATCATATGAGTAATATGTACCAAAACTGATATGAATTTCATAAAAATTGTATAAAAATACCTAGAATAAAAAAGTGACATTTAAATTTAACATAATATATTTACTAGTCATATGAAGTAAAATTTTGTTCTTTCAAGCTGTTCTTACATCTAAATTATTTCTTTATAATGATTTGAGTACCAATAGCATTACCATTAATTTATATAAATTCATAGGTAATCAATGATAATATATGTGATAAAATTGATATTTTTATGTTACTTAGTAACCACATTATGTTTTATACATGAATTGTAGTATTATTACTTATTTTATCAAATTTGTAACTTTTGTTTCCAGAGAAATTATTGTATAGCCACTGCTGTGTTCTGTCTCTTTAAAAGAATCCTAATATACGATTTCTTTTAGATAGCCACTAAAGAATCATATAAATATGTTTATTATTGAACATCTATATAAATACAATATTGTTTTGTTTTATAATGCCTTTATTCAAAGGCCTTTAAGTAATAATAAGTGACAATGTTCATCTTTATAGTATTATAATTTATAACATTCATTCAAACTTTCTTTTGTTATTATAAATTATCTGACTCCATCAATTTGATTAGGTGAATAATTTTTATATATATATTGTTTTAATTTCAATAAGTTTCGAAACTAACTCAAAACATAATTTTTTTATATTAAATAACAATGAATTTGAAATTATTAATTATTCAAGACATTAATTAAAAAAGAGAACAATTAATTTTTTTGAAAGTAAAATTTTTTTTTTTTTTAATTTAAAACATTTTTAAAGCTTTATTATTATTAAAAATATCGTGATATTTTGGGTAGTTTAGCTCAGTCACATGATTGGAGAGATCAAAAGCTAAACTCTGATTCAACATCTACCTGAAAAATACAATTGGAAAAAAGACTGAATTGATTGGAGCTTTTGTGAGCTATCTATCACTTTGAAACTGATAATTGTCCGATCTATAGTAAAACTGAACTTTTGAGTATTACATAATCCTCTGGATTTTGTTTCATTGTGTATTCATTTTTTAAGCCATAGAATTTTGTAAATTGTTTCTCAACTTTGATATTTCTCTGATATGTTTGTACAAGCACATCCCAAAACTGCAATATTATTAAAATCTTTCTTTAAATATATCTAAGGTATAGATTGCCTTTTTAAAATCTAACACGTGATTAAAAGCTGAAGAATGTAGTAACATAAACTTTTTATATGATTTTTTTTAAAAAAAATATGGGCATTACCTGCAAAACACTCACAATATAAACATATTTAAAAATGCGTATTATGTCTGTAAATTTTGTAATAAGTAATACAATAAAAATAATTTCAAAAGCAAAACTTTTGTTTACAGATCGCAAAAAATAATCAATCATTTTATATAATAAAAAATAGTTTCATAAAATATAGAAATAAAAAACAAAATATTCAAAGTAAAATAAATATAAATAATAAAACATTCACATGTCTGTTTCACTTTTCTCATAATTGTAAGGTAAATTTATGTACGATGAGTAATCACTGGGTGCCAAATGGTAGGATATAAAAATTAACATATAGAATTGCACTTTTTGGTAGAAAGCTCCATTTTCCATTATATTTATCGAGTAATTATCTTATACTTGATGCCATTTAAGTTATTAATATGTAAAATGTTAAATACCTTTAATCCATAACAATTTTCTAATAAACCTGGATTAGTCTGTTACTAGTCAACAAGTATATATTTTAATAAATTGGTCTAGTAAGCTAATATTATTTTTGAACTTTTAACAAAAAAGATAAATATTATTAAATATTGGAACACCTTTTTTTCATAAATTTCGTTTGTTTAAATTATGATGGCATTCCCTCTTTATTTTAGAAGATAATACAAATATTGAATAAAACAGTGGCCACTGAAGTTAGGATTTTTTGATTAGTTTCTGGCAAATTACCATTATTTTCCTGAGAAGAATTAAATTAATAAATGTTTACATGACCTATCAGATGACTTCAGGTTACATATTGCTGTTTTAGCAATGTAATTTTTTTATCCTTTATATGCCACTTCCTGTAAGCTTTAATAAGTAGTGATAGATACTAGATGATATTGCTCAATAAATTCCTATCTTGTGCTGTCCTGTCGAATATCCTCAAAATTAATTTCAAAATTATGACTTTTATCAATGAAAAGCTTTATATCTGGACTTTTATGCTCTAATGCAACTTCTTTCCAGTTACTATCATTGACTTCTGTATTATGCTATTAACTGTGAGATCAAACTGGAAAAACCATATAAATGTTTTCAATCTAAGCCAATTTGCTTGTATCATCATTTGGATGTGAAACTGGTTCAATTTCTATGAATTATGGTATCCTTAGTTTTTTTTTAGCAACTATTGACCCCTATAGATACATGATTCCAAGATCCAAAGCTCTTTCCTGATGACTGCCATAAACTTGAAACTAGTCTGGTGGATTTTGAATAGGACACCACAGAATAGGAATTTATTAAGTATTTTCATCTGTCTTTATCATTGCTTACTAAAGCTTGCAATAAGTGATATATAGAAGATAAAGTATTATGCTAAAACAGTAATATGTAATATGTGTTAGTTTATTGATTTATACAAATCTTGGCCACAGGAAAGGACATGTATATTTATTAATAACAAAGGACACTATAATACACAAAAACTCAACTGGATTCAGATTTTTTATGGCTATAGACAAGTTTACCGAGATTAAAAACTTTTTTTATATTTTTTAATCTAGGCTGATAGTTTGATAGTATGACATAGAAGTAAATGATAGTAGCTGTAAGAGAGGTATATTAGATCCTAAAGATCCAGGTGCATTATTACAAGATCCAAAGCTTCTCACTGATGAAAGCAATAAGCTTGAAACCAGAAGGTGAAAAAGTATTTAAGAAGAAATACTTTGCACTACAGTTATCACCAACCCTTTCATTCTCATTCTGTTAATCAATGAAAGATAGAGAAATTTTTAAATATTCAGAAAACAACCTAATATTTTCTAGTTGTAAAATTAAAAACACAATTTTTGTAACAATATAAATATATGTTGAAATTATTAATTACACATAAAACTTTGCGTTTATTTTCTACTCATTTTTTCACTCTAATCATAATATTTTTCTTTTTGAGAAAGATCACCAGAATTTAATTTCCTCATGTCCACTTATATCATGCACAAAAATCATGTTTTTAACTTCACGATTTTCAAATGGTTGATGTGTTTTCTAATTTTTTTAATTTTTTCATTTAAATTGACTTGAAGATCTATAAGTTACACATGCGATATTTATATCATTTTATTATATATTTACTTTTAGATAATAACAAATATATTTTCCTACTAATTTTTTACTTAAAATATTTTTTTTTGTAAATTTTTTTTTAATACTTTGCTTGACGCAACAATAACACATTTTTTATTTATACACTGTTTCCGATTTTCATTTTAATATTAATGTCAGAAATTAATATTTGTAAACATATATAGTGTGTTATAATAATTTAGATGAATTATTATAAATGTATACATTTTTAAAAAATGAAATAATTGTGGGATAATTAACTGAAAGTTAAAATTTTGCCATTGCAAATGAGGATGTGTTTTACATACCTACTCGATTAAAACAATTTTTTCTTTATATAAAACAAACATTTAGATCATTAACATTATATAATTTAAATGCCACCTCAAGTTTTAGTATTATTAATGATAGTTTTAAGATATATAATTATTTTAATTAATTCTGTGTTAACAATAAAAATAAGTCTAACAATAGCATATTAATGTGGAATTTATATAGGACAAGGAAATGGGAAAAAAGAGACTAGAGAAAACACACAACTAATGAGTTTATTTATATTTTCCCCAGAATATGTATTTTTATATAAGTATTAAAAATCAGCAAAAACCTCTCACATATTGAGTGGAACTATTTTAATTTTTAAGAAAAAAAGATAGAAAGATAAAACATAATGTAAAAGATGTGAATTTTACAATGCTTATATAAACTAATCTGAAAATAACAATTATATTGATATAAACTGATCTATTATTTTGTTTGTTTGATATTTTCACATGCTGTCTTTTAACTTAGTAGGCAGCAGTCTTTTCTTTCTAAAAGATTTCAACACCTTGTTTAGTTGTAGTTTTCCAGCATATTCTATTTTCAGCCATATCTTCACACTGAAAGCAAATAATGTTGCACTTTTTAAAAATGTTTTGGGAATAATCTTTGTAATACAAATAATTCTGCCTATCCTAAGAAAATTGTGCTCAAATTACAAAATATTGCATTATTCATTCGTTTTATAGCTAAGATCTGATTTTCTAACAATGAATTCTGTAATATCACGTTCAGAAAACTGAAAAATGTATTTATTGATCTTATAATCTTCCATTATAGTTTTATAATTTTACAGAGAATCCTTAAATTAAATTTTCCTAAGCCTTTATGTTTTACTGATAATTGAGTTCAAGCCTCAATTTAAAAAAGTAAATTGGATAATTTAATTGCAATATTATATTAGTAAAATAAAATACACTACTTTTTAACTTAATAAAACAGTACATTGAAATTTGTACTACACCTCAACATTTAAGATCATCTTTCTATTTAAAAAGCTACTGAGATTTTTAAATGAGTTTATATTGACATATATAAGTCTATAAGATTTTGAACAAATGAAATAAAACTCCTGTAATACCTTTATTAATATAGTTAATAGGTATAGATTCTTAGATTAATTCTCGGCTAAGGAAAAATTAAAAATAACTTTGTTTGATCAAGTGAATGAAATTGTTGTATTTATTTTATCATTTTGGTGAGTAAATATAAACTCTCTGATACTTACTTGTTTTAAAAATATTATTTTACAACAATAAAAAAATATGTGTGAAATCTAAGAAAGTAAAACTTGCAGTGCTTGTAAACAATGTAGAGTATTTACCATGAATATATACACAGTATATAATCCTATGCAAGTTCAATTTAAAAGTAGAGTGTTAGACTTAAGAACTGAAGTTTAACCTGACACTTCTAACATTTGGACATCCATGACCTCTCATGTGACTAAGCATTAAATTATTTTTATAACATTTATATGCATTTATATAAAAATATATCTATACACATACATATAAATACTGAGTAAACTATTTAATAATATGCTGATAAAATACTTTGATATTATTTTAATAAAAATATATGATTTATAAAAATCAGTTTGACATTTCTTTTTTGATTATAACAAGAAATCTATAATTTAACTAAAGAGAATGTAAAATAACAATATTTATATTAAAAATTCATTTAAAATAGTAATATGAATTTTATTTAGCATATTTTTATGAGATATTTTACAATTCACTTTTTATTATAACATACATATAAATTTGACCATCAAAAGGTATATTCCCCCTTCAACTCAAAATTGCAAAAAGTTCAAAGAATAAAAAGCCAACCATAACGAATTGCTGCAGAGAAAAAAAACATTTGATTATATTAGTAAATAATGTTCTTAATAAATCTTTGAGTATATCCTATCATATTTATTATATATTCATATTGGTAAAATATCAAATTACACTGTGCTAATCCAGAATGTTATAATGATAATGGATTAGACAATGATATATATTAGGATATTTAATTTGCAATACTTATAAAAAAGATTCTGGATGACAGATGAAACTAGATTCATTTGCAATTTAGATTTTAGATACAAGAGGATATTACATCAATTGTAACTTAGTGCTTGGAAATTTAATGCTCAAGTTACTGCACTCATAGTGGGTAATAGAGTTACCCACTGCACTATAATTTTAGATTCATATCTTGGTGAAGAAATTTGGATTTGCTTTCAGATTTTACATAAATTTCGAAATTTTAGGTAGACAATTTATATCCAACTCAATTAGTCTTAGAAAATTGTTTGGTAACTAGGTTTTTAGCAATACTAAGCTAAAAGGAAAAATATGAATAGAAATTCACTGCTTATTTTATATTTTTTATATTGTAATTCCATGATAAAATTTTATCAAAATAATGCATAAGTTTAAAAAAAAATGAAGTTTATATTTTTGCACTAAACTCTTTAATTTTTTTTGTGTATGCACATGTGTAAGAAAAATTGGCACACATTATATCTTTGAAGATAATAGTCAGATGAATGAGAATAGATTAATTTCATATTGCAAATAATATTTTATGGTTCTTCTATCTCCTAATCATGTGAAATTATGAATAATTTATTTCTGTCTTTTTTAAATTATGACCATCTTTATAAATGTCTGTTTTTATCTATTCTATATATATATAAAACATATTTTGCGGGTTCATCCATGTTAAAAAATGTTAAATTACTGATATTCCGATGTTTTGACTTGGTCACACAAGTCATCCACTGGATGGTAAAAGGTATAAAGATGGTTGTAGAGGCGCTACAATCACTGATTTGAATAAATGTTAAAGTTCCACCAATAGCAAAAATGTTAAATTTAAGAATGTTTTTTAAAAAAATCTTTCCAAATAGAAGGAAGTTTGCATGTATCATCTCACTTATTGATACAATCTGGCCTTTTAAGTATCTCAATGGCTTCTCTAATTTTGCACTGGTAGAGATTATCACATCTGGATATGATGCTGGTACTAGAAAAATCAATTTTATGACCTGAATCTATAGTATGGAGTAAGAGTGCTGATGATGATGAGTGTTGTTTAACTGCATTATCATGCTCATCTCTCATAACAAGGTTTAAAATTTTTACATGAGATTTGATAAACACCATGAGATTCAAGAGGGATTGAATTCTTAGGCTTGGTTATTATATTGCTGATCTTTTGATGAGTAGAAAATGCTGTAACTATATTATAGCATTTTAATATACATCCAATACTGTCTGTAGTTCCTTTTACATATGAAACACAACTCCTAATAGCTGATTTATCATCTTTTTGTTTCCTATTTTGTCCATTTTGGGCTTGAAATAAGGCTTTTTTTATAAATTTATAATTATAACTATTTGCTAATAAAACACTATTAATATGATTTATTTCTTCTTTCAGATGTGAATTATCTGAAAGGTTAATTGCTCTATTTAAAAGAGTTTTGGCTACATAAACTAAATCGAAAAAGATAAACTATTTGGTGTTCTGGTGACTAGAACATCAAGAAAAGGGAGTTTTCCACCAGACTCTGTCTCCATTGTAAATTTAATATGAGGATGCATATTATTTAAATGTAAGAAAAAATCATTCAATTTATTTTTTCCATGTTGCCATATGACAAAAGTGTCATCTATGTATCTGAGCCAAATGAGAGGTTTTAAAAATGATGATTCTAAAGCACGAGTTTCTATATTTTCCATGAATAAATCAGCTATTACTCCTGAGATAGGTGAGCCCATAGGAGTACTGAAAACTTGTCTGTAATGCTGTCTATTGTATACAAAATATGTGTTCAAGAGACAATGTTTAATCAAAGCAATAATATGGTCTGGTAAATTGCAACATTGTGAGATTATATTTAAAGCTTCATCAATTGGAATGTTTGTAAACAAAGATAGGACATCAAAACTGACCAGAATGTCATTAGCATTAATTTTTAAACTTTTTAAAACAGAAATAAAATGAAAAGAGTTTTTAATATATGATTTAATAGATGGGATTGTAGGTTTAATGAAATCTGATAAATATCTAGCTAAAATATGAGTTGGAGATCTTATTGCACTTACTATTGGATGAAAGGGGGGGGGGTATCTGGTTTATGAATTTTTGGAAGTCCATAAAATTTTGGACAGACACAAGATTTTTCACAAGGGATTATTTTATTTTTTATATAATAAAAATATAATAACCAAGCCTAAGGATTCAATCCCTCTTGAATCTCATGGTGTTTATCAAATCTCATGTAAAAATTGTAAAGCTTCTTACATAGGTATGAGTAATCGTCACAGCAGTGTTAGGAGAGATGAGCATGCTAATGCAGTTAAACAACACTCATCATCATCAGAACCCTCACTCCATACTATATATTCAGGTCATAAAATTGATTTTTCTAGTACCAGGATCATATCCAGATGTGATAATCTCTACCAGTGCAAAATTAGAGAAGCCATTGAGATACTTAAAAGACCAGATTGTATCAATAAGTGAGATGATACATGCAAACTTCCTCCTATTTGGAAAAAATTTTTTAAAAAACATTCTTAAATTTAACATTTTTACAGAAATTTGTATAAGCTCTCAATTCACATAAAAATCTTTCGATTTGAACGATGGAAAGTCCGTCAAATGTCCATCACGTTTTTAACCATGACTGTCTAAAAATAGGTTAATAGTCAAGAGAAAGATTTCCAAAAATCTTTTAGACTAGAAAAAAAAGATATTAAAAGAAGAATATACAAATGCAAGCATAATTTTGTTTGAATTAAAATAGTAAAAGCAAATCTTTTAAATTGGTCTAAGAACGCTGATAATTAATCAACAAGTATCTGTCAAACAAAAGTTGACTTTATTTAGTTTGATAAAAAAAAAGAACTTATAAACTGAAATTAAATTTTAAATTATATATTTTGTTTATACACATGTATATGTGTGAAATTTATGTTTTTTCCAAATGAATTAATTATGAAAACAATATATTATTGTAACAAGTTTAAATAGGTAAAAGTCAGTGTGCGTATATACATGCACACCCATATATGTAAAATTATAATCATTTTTTCTGTTAGTGAATATTAATTGTATATAATAAATTGCATGTCTGTGTGCACATATATGTAAATTAATGTAATAATTTGAATTTTAAATAGCAATTATGTAAATAACAATGTGTGTCAGATAGACACTTATATATAAATTTTTGATCATTTTTTTAATCAAATGTAAATTCAAACATGTTTATTTTGTAGCAAGCCACATGTCTGTTTGCTAAATGGGTTTTTAATCATGTACATCAATGTAAACATTTTAGTGTGTATATAATTATGTATAGTTTTCAAAATCAGAACCCTTATAAGACCTTAATTCATTTTTATTAATATTAATAAACTTATTTAATTGTTAAAAATTGCTTCCATCATCTCTTGGTCACATACAGTAATAGAGCTTGTGTTCTCTGAGCTAGATTCATGCATGGGATGAATATATAAATGGGGATGTGTATATTAGTGCTTTTAGGGCATCCAGAGATGATCAATCATCATCTTGGTTGGTGCAAAAAGAGGATACTCTTTAAAGCCCATGCACTATATTTTATTTTAGTTCAGTCTTGTTAAAAATTTAAGTTTATAATTGGTCAGTACAAATGGCCTGAGCATTGATGATGATCATATGTTTAAATATCCCAGCATTATTGTTTAGATTTTTCTGATTATTGTGTATTCTAATGGATGGACACTAATCTGGTGCATCCAAGTTATGCTTAAATAATTGCCCAAGATGGCAAAGACTCAAGAATAGTTAGCCTGGTCTAAAGAAGACCCATTTCCAATCCAGTCACAAGGTTGACTGTTGATTTATATTTTTTATTGTTCAAATCCAGTCACAAGATTGACTGTTGATTTTATTCTGATTTATTGTATTGATTTATTTATTCCCATCAATGATGATGATGGATGGTTATTTCTTTTGAGTATTTACTTGTACATATTTTTTAAATTATAATGCTGGTTGATATATGATTGATGTAAATTTTAGTTGCTCTTCTGAGTTAGCTGGCTGATCTCTCAATGATCTCTCTCACAGATTTTTATAATCTCATCCTCATATAAAATATTATATATTTATATATACTTTTGTAAATTATTAATATTTCAAATATTTAATTTTAAATGGACTGGGAGTGATGATGTTTTTTCACCCCCCAGATTCATTTCTACTTCCATCCACTTCCTGATACCCCCCCATCCCATTACTATATATATATATATATTGAAGCAGTAATCTTATCTTAAGATTGTGCTTCATGTTTCTACTTACTAACCCGTGTTCAAACCCCTATATCCCATCCTGCTCCTTTTGTCAGTATATATATTTCATGTATATATTTGAGATGCGCACCTAAATTTGTAGTTTAACTTTCAATATTTATTATTATTGATTCTTTTTTATTAGTTCTTCTTATTAAAATTATAGTTGCAGCTCAAATATATACATAGGAGCAAAACTTACTAACTAAATATTGATGTTTTTGTAAATATTTTATTATATGTCGTTTTTAGCTTTTTCTTTTCAAATTGCTTGTTTTTCTATAAATTATACATTTTTTATATAAAATCCAATATGGAAGATGCAGGTGTTGTTTAATTGTGTAAAAATAATTAGGGGTTGGAAGCACTGTTGTTTTAATCTGGGAAAGGTATTTTTTAATTAAAGTTTTACTTAATTAAGATAAATGGGATTAATTAAGATTAGATTTACTTGTGTTAAAGACATGTTGTTAGATCTATTTCTAATCTAGAAATAGATTTGAATTTATTTTTGGCGTTATCTAACAATTGCATCTTCGAAAAACAACTGATAAGAGAAAAAGTATAAAATGACTAAATTTTGAATCACATAGTTAGTTATTAGTTGAGTTATCAGTTACTATTGAAAGAAGATTAGCTACGCTAGTATAGATGATGGTTAACATCGCGGTAAATCTAAACAAATGATGTAGCAGTCAATCCACCCTCTTTCTGACCCTGGTGGGTCATCTTCCGCGGCCATAATATTCTGCTACCTTCAAGTGAAGTAAAGGCCCGATGGAGAACTTTTAAAATACATTTAATAGAAACTTGCTGCCACAGGAAAACTTGCAATCTTTTAATTTGAACTCTTAAACTGCAAGGTAAATTATTTCAAACCGCCACCATTGAAACTAGATTTAGTCTAAATAATCTTTCAAGATCTCTTCTCATGTATTTTTTAACTTTGCCTTTTTTTTTATATATATCAATAACATGTAATTTGCTCTTCAATAATTTATATAAATTTAATTCTCTCTTATATGCTCTTTAATTTTGGTGCGGTCATTTATTTATATGTGTTTATTATTTGATTTATATATCTGTTATTGATATGTCAATCTAAAACAATCTGACGAATTTGAATTTTCTAAAAATCCTTTCTTTTTTTTTAAGTAAGCCTTCATGAATCAAGTTTATTAACGTCCTCTTAAAATATAACATATTGTTAATTAATACACTTGCCAGATTGTTTTACGTACCAACATTTTATTTATGTTCTAATATAATATATATTGGTTTAACTCTGAATTTTCTACCGGTGTGAATTCAAAGTTAAAACAAATTAACGCTTTGAAATCTTATAAAATATTATTTATTTAATTCTAAAATAAGGTGACTTAATTGTTTTATATATATATAACTGCTAGTTTTTTTTATATACTCTTAAAATGTATGCTTAAAATATCAACTATTGTATTTAAATATTTCAGTTATTGTAAAATCAACGAAGATGGGATTGTTTTATTTTAAATAGCAGAAAAGGGATGGGGGGAAATCTTAATGTTTCTTTATTAAATAAAATCTTAACGTATTTGGGAAATTTTTAATATTTTACTTACTTAGTAAAATCTCTCTCTATATATAACTGCATAGTGTATTATTTGTCTAAATTATGGTATTCAAACTGGGCTCGTTTATTTTAAAGCTGTAAAATTTATTCAATGTTGTTAGAGATATATATCATTACTGCGTTTCTGTCATTTAGCCTATCTTCGTATATATATATATATATATATATTACGTGCTTCTTAATCTGGGGGTTACGGCAGGTTCGAACCCATAGATTTCTTCTCGTCTTCGTATAAAAATGCCTCTAGCGGTGACCCCTAAGTCTGGCACACGCTATGCATATTATTTCTTCGTATAAAAAGGCCACTAGCGGTGACCCATAAGTCTGGCACACGCTATGCCCATCCATTTCTTTGTATAAAAAGGCCACTGGCGGTGATCCCCTAAGTTTGGCACACGCTATGCCCATCCATTTCGTTTTTCATCCAGAAGCACGACATTTTCCTCTTAGTTATTTTTAGGCTATTATGTCAGCACCGCAAACTTCTTCGTATTATTATTATTATTTCTTTTGCTTCATGACCCAGTTTTAATGCTCTAATATTAAAATTAAGCTTTGCTTAAAAGATATATATAAATGCCAATTACTTTTATTTGATTAATTAAGTTTATTTCAATCATATACAATCCTACCTTCGTGATTTATATATCTATATTTAAGAGTATCTATATGCCTTGGGGAAAATAAAGCGTTCGTCTTACTATTGTTAAAATAATTTGTCATTAAATATTTTGTCATAGGTTTAAATATAATCAAATGTATTTTATGTATTTTCACGATCATAATGGTAGGAAAATAGTTTGTATTTATATCTGTAATGAATCCCAGAACGCTCCCCTAATATATGTTAGTCACCACATTTCTGAACTGTAACCCAAAGCGTTAATAGCAATATTATGTAATTCCTTTTATTAACTGATTGGCATCTTAATATTGGACCCACCAAAGATGTGTGTTTATTTGTAATATATTATTTAGCTAATAAAGAGCATATGAGAACTAATAGCGTGAATGACACTATGTAATCGCTTGCTCATTCACGCACACACTAATGTACTTAATTTATAAATGTATATAACTAAATTTTCATTATATTAAACTATCTTTTATTGTTTAACTTATTTGAGTAGTTCGAATTCCTTTTCCTCCACTTCTTCCACATATATTATAGCCATACTTATGTATATTTTAATATAATCATAATTAATAGATGTCTCATTGTCTTCTCAGCTTTGCTAGTCGGCCGAATTAAGATTAATTCTCATGAGCCATAACTATTATGTTATTCATTAGATGTTCGATTTGGGACTTAGAGAGTGGGTTCGAATCCAGGCTGGTTCCTGACCTAAATCTTGGGCTTGACTGGGTTTGAAGTACATTTTGTGAGTTCCAGCTCATGTTAGATGGATAAACATATTTTGACCGGTACAATATATATATATAATTTTTTTGTTAATATTAAAGTTAATTTTAGAAATAGTTGAATGCAAGGCATTTGAAAACAATGTTTAAGGTGTATGCAATTAATTAATTACACATAATACTTAATATTATTAAGACTAAACAATCCCCTTACTGAAAAATTAATGACATCTGAAATTATTATGGTTATCTCCTAAAAACCATACAATGCTAAAATTTTCCATTGTCCACTTTGCATGCATAATATTATTAAGTAGTTCTCTCAGTATTTAATTTAGTTTTAATATTTATCAAAGAATATTTGTATGTGGGCATGAAAATTGGACAGTGCTAAATTTTAGCATTGTGTGGTTTTAGGGTATAACCATATTAATTTTGGATGTCATTAATTATAATGGTTATTTCATAGAATCTACATGATGCTAAAATTTTCCATTGTCTGCTTTACATATTTCATATTATTAAGTAGTTATCTTAGTATTGAATTAAAAATGAATTTAATTTAATTTAATTTAAAAATTGGACACTAAGTTGTAACCTGATAACCAGACATTAAGTGTTAAATTGGATAGTAAGTTGAATAACGCAAGAGCTGAATCTAAAGTGAACAACCAAACATTAAGTACTAAGATAAATGCTAAATTAGATAAAGTTAAAGCTGAAGCTGCTTCATTCAGAGCTGAGTACAAGACATTCACTCAAATGATAAATAATTTGGATGGAGGTATAAAGGAGATATGAATCATGGTATCAAAAATAATCAATGATAGTTTTGAGTTTAAGGAGGATCAATATGAAAAGGGTAGTGATAAAGTTTCTCCAATGTGATCTATTTTATTTAGATAATGTTAGTGGCTTCTCTATAGGGCAAGAATCTTAGAAACTCAATGGTTTTATTACCATAAAGTACATGATTACAAATGTAGGAAATTTGGTAACAAAGAAAACTTTAAAATAATTGAAGACATAAGATTATTATAGGAAATTAGGTTTCATAAGAAATATGTGAACAAGTTCTATTTTGAAGGGTGTACCATAATAAGTATAGGATATCCTGATAAGTTTTATTTATACAATAGTCATGAAGGTAGCAACTTTAATTTTTATAGAAAAAATTATAAGGCTGAAGAAAATGCATCACTATTATGCTAAATAGGTTGTCATGAAAAGTTTACAAGTAATGTATATTTCATGATTTAAATATGAGAAACTATTATATGAGTGTCTGTGATTATAGAAAGCTATTTAACAATCAAAACATTAAAGATAAGTTTGGCTCTTGTTATTCCATGACTAATTTCTGGTAGAGCAAACACAAGGTGTTTTATCTATAACAATATGAATTCTAGAAATAGAATGTATTGTCCAAATGTAACCAATTATGCAAAGTATGAATCTTTCCTTTCTGAGGAATGGCAGTTATAGTTTCCTATGGTGTGTGGAAGCCATATTTTTAGCTGAGTTAAATAATAAATATCCTGATAGAAAGTCATGCAATTGGTGTGATGGTTATGACCTAGTCTATAAATATCATACTAAGAAGAAATTGAAGGAAAATGTCATGGTGGGATGTAAAAGAAATAGAGAATTAAAAATGGTTATTCATAATAAAATTATTTATTATGTAAAATCCATATTTTTAAATATTTCAAATATTAGCTATTTTAGTTACAAGTTATCTAAAGGATGTAGTGTTTTTGACTAATTCTTTACATAACCATTCAGAATGAAATTTGAAAATATAAACCTCATGCTAATAACATATATTCTTTTTCAAAAGATTATCCATATCTTAAAAGTTCTTTATTACTTTGAAGAAATGTGACAATTTATTATATTTTTATGCATTTGGTAGAATAAAATGTGCCTAGTTTTAAAATTTGTGAGATAAATTAATGGTTCTAAACCTAAGAAGCAAATTATTAGTTAATAAATTAGTTCTTGAATTGAAATTTATTTGAATTCTATGCTAGCAATCCACAGGGGAACAAATATAAAAGTTTTACAATCTTTATGAAGGCTCCTTTTGAATTTGAAATAAAATAAGAGAGAATGCTTTCATGGTAGATGCTCCTGATGGGCCAAAATGCATATATAATGTCCATAGTTTAAGACCAGTGCATTAGGAAAATTAACGGCATTAGTAAAAATCATTCTTGTATTTTTTTTACAACAAAACTGTTGTGAATTTTGTAATAAATTCGTATAGTAAATATGATACAAGTTCTTATATTTTAATTACCATGAGTAACTAAATGAATAATTAGTTAATTAATTTTTTTTACATAAGTGGGAGCTAATATGATGATTACCCCATCATGTTGTCCAAATGATATGATATTTATTAAAAGATTGATTATAGAATTGAACTCAGGTGGCTATTTTTTCATATATAAATACTTTGTTTAAATATTATTTCCTATTATTAATATTTTATAATAATAATAAATAATGTCAAGATAATAAAATGTATTATAGATTGAATGAATAACATCAAGAGTCGGTTATGTAAAAATAATTAAGAAAAAAAGTGAAAAAAAAAACATTTATAAAGAAATAAATATTTATTGCATATCGTTATATTTAAATTTTGTCAAAAGTGTTTAATTTATTGTATTAAATTAAATTTTAAAAAAAATTAAAAAGGATACATAATATTACTCATTGCAAATTTAATTTCAGTATTTTTTTTCTTTCTCTAAATAAGAGATAAACTGATCAGTGTTGTACTTTTAAAGTTTAAACAATGTTTTCTATTACCCACACTCTTAGAATGGTTGTTAAGGGAGACAGAAAACTTTGTTGAAGTTTCCTGGATAGCATAAGGGAGACAGAAAACTTTGTTGAAGTTTCCTGGATAGCATCCAGATAAAAACTAGTGGTTTGCTTTTTTCTCTTCAATAAATAATAGAAATTTCAATTAAGTTGCTGCAGACCCAAAGAGTGGCAGGTTAGGAGGTTAAACTTGAGAACCCTGGGTTATCTCCACTCCAGCTGCAACTTGCCATTTCATCTAAGGAATTCTCAGCAAGAACAACAAGAACTAAGACAATGTCAATCATTTCAAGCAATGACCATTTTGTTAATCAGAAATCATATTACTTCCAAGTTTCTTTGGCATCAATGAACTCAGTACAGTCTTCAAATCCTTGGTTCCATAATGAAAGAAGGACTTACTATAGACTTTTGCTTTCATCTGCTTTCAAAAAAAAAAGAAATTATATATATATATATAAAATTAAGGATGTGCTAATAAGCTGTAAACAAGTTTTTTTAAATTGTTTTTATGATAAATGCTACTACAAGAGAAGACATTCAAAATTATCTTTATCTAGGATTGTCCTCATCCCCAGATCAGTTTTGAGTTACGGCTCTCTTCAATGAGAATCTAGGACACTAGATTAAAAAAAAAACAATTCAAGATAAGAATTTATCTAATAGTTAACTTTCAATAAGAAGATCTGAAACCTTTAGACATCTACATGTCTTTAAAGTCAGCTCTCCAACTGAAAAATTCATATGGTCTTGAACTTAATTCAGATACTCCACATATTAATAGGCTTATCCATTTAATTAGACAAAGCCCCCACCAACAAAATAATAATACTAATAATAAAAAATCACATATCACATGACTTATCTATATAACATGTATTTACAAATATGTAAAATTAAGTGTTCTAATAGGCTCTAAACAAATAAATGCTTAGCTTGAGTTGGTTTTTTGAGTCTGATGTTCTAGCTTCTTACTGAAGAGAGACATATCTTGAAACTGGTGTGGGGATGGGGACAGTCCTAGATAAAGAAGATTTTGAATGTCTTCTCTTGTAGTAGCATTTATCATAAAAAAATTTTTTTTTTTAAAAAAGTTTGTTTAGAGTCATTAGCATGCTTTAATTTTACATACTTGTAAATACAAGCTATATATATATATATATATATATAAGTTCATGTGACATCTGACTTTCTATTATATATATATATATATATATATATATATATATAAGTTCATGTGACATCTGACTTTCTATTATATATATAATATTTCTAACAGCACATTTGAAAAAGGAATAGAAACGATAAAATTTGTAATTTGATTACAAATATATATATATAGTTTGGGGAGTACAATATTAATAAAAGAAACAATATATCATAAGATGACTGAAATTTTATTCATTACTGTTGTTAGTAACACTTTTTTTTACAAACATATCAAATTGTAAATGGGGGGATGAGTTTTGTTTATAAGTATTTAGAATATGATTGGGAGTTAAAGAATTATAAATATTTGGGATTAAATTTTTATTTAAAAAATAATTTTCAATGTTGATCAGATTAATGTAGAGCAGGGGTGGCCAACTTTTGTGTTCATAAGATCTACTTTCTATTTTAAAAATGTCTTGCGATCGACTTGTTGTCATAGGCTTGTCATAGGCATAGTCTAAGTGGGGGGAGGTGTGAAATATGTACCATTTTCATCTATCTACCTAGTAAAAAATAACAATTATTTAATGGGTCAAAAAACTCATGTCAAGGGAATTAAAGCAACATTAGTAATTATTAACAATATTTATTAATTCAAATTAGCTACATTAAATCAAGATTAAAAATATTATTTTCAATAATGATACGACTTAGTGGACTTCACCTATCTAGAATTGACAAAAAAAATTAGAACAAAAACAAAAATAATAAAAAAACTTGAAAATCTTGACTTAATTTGTTTTATTCATTACCCTACAGCTCTTGCCAGATTGGCTTCGCGAATGACCAAAAATGGCTTTGCGATCGACCGGTGGATCACGATCGACTTGGTGGACACCCCTGATGTAAAGTATTTTTTTAAAATTTAATAGTATTGAAGGATATAAATGAAATGATGTATTGATTTGATCAATCATATGCAAACATATATTGATTAGTTTGTAAATTACCAATATAAATGGCAATAATAATTTATGCCTACTCTAATCAAATTTACAGTATTTGAGTATGTGTAATAACTTCATAAATCATTAGATCTATATAGTGAATATATTGATATTTTACTTAAAAAGGAAAGTCTTCATTAGAAAAAATATGTAGGTATTTTTAAGCATGTTTAAATATTTTTTTCCTTAATTAAAATAAATTGTTTATTTTAATTTTTTAAAAAAATTGGAATTAATATTTTTTTTTTTGAAGATAAGATTATGCTTGCTGCTTCAACATATTTGGTCACTTAAATGTTAGTCACGTGTCCTTATCTAAAATACGCTGAGATACCCTTAAAAATACCTTTGGCTTTAGAATAAATCCATAAAATAATTTTGTCATCACAATCTTAGAATACATATAATATTCATGCTCTTAAATTTGATTAATAATTAAGTACATAGTTTACATAACAATGATCTATAAAACTGGTACTCTGATTCAAATAACATAATTAAGAGATGTTATCTCTCCTATATGAATGTGTATGATGTTCTAGCATTGTAATTGAATGATCAGAGGTGTTAAGATATTTAACTACATCTATAGTTATATAAGTTGGGGTGTGTACAGAGCTATGCCTAGTATTATCTCCTATGCCAACCAACAATCATTTAGTAGAGTTTTACTAATTGAAATTTCAGGTCATTTTTCTTTAAGAAACGTATTATTAAATAATTTGGCTTCATGATCCAGCCATCATGCACACCCTTAATGTTATATAATTTGCCACCCAAATCTGTAGGATACTCAAGGAGTTATCTTCCCAAAATACTGTTATATAATTGGCAATGCAATTTGTGGTACATATTAAATAAGACAGACTTTGTATACCCTTAGTCACCATTATAATATATATATATTTAAAATTTCCATTGATAGTATAAAAAAATAGTTGTCTTGTTTTTAAAATAGCTTTTCCAAACATTTTTGTCTCAGTATTGTTAATTTTCACTTCTAAAATACTCATAAAATATTTAATTATTTTTTTATAAATTAACTTTCCTTATCACTCAATCAATTATTAAACGACTAAATTTATGGATTAGATTGTACCATTATTTTACTTAGCAGCTAATAGCATTCCTTTATTCTAATAACCCAACCCATCCTTTAACTTTATTTCATGCTTAAGTAGTGCATAATTTATAACTTTTTTTGAAGTCAATTTCCTTGTAATTAACGTTAAAGCAATATCAGCAAAGAAGGTTTCTCCTAACATTATTATTATTATTATTTTAACAACTTATACTCAATATTATTGTTCTTATAAATATATATAACAAACTTAAAATCAGTTGATGATTTTTTAAAAAAAAAACTTACAGAGCACAATTTCATCTCCGAAAACATATTTACCATATTAGATTTTATTATTCCAAATCCATTCGAATGCCCTCTATTAAACTATTGTCATCGTATAAAAATAAACAAAATTTAATTTCTTGCCAATTATTTCTATAACCTATTATTATTTTTTATATATAAATAATTTTGTTTTTCAATTTTATAAGATAAAAAACATTCATGCATTTTAATGATGTAAAGGACTCATTCAAGTTCTATAATATAATTTTAAAATTGAGTTGCTACAAAACTTTTTATTCAGCAAATAGCAAGCAATAGTAATTTATTATTAATTTTATCAATTATTATTGCTTGATTGTTATATCTATCGTCTAGTTAATCTACTGTATAGAAACCTTCAGGTAAAAATATAAAATATATTCATAAAATGTTAACCCTTATTCAACATATATATATACAATTTAATCTATCTATCTATCTATCTATCTATCTATCTATCTATCTATCTATCTATCTATCTATCTATCTATCTATCTATCTATCTATCTATCTATCTATCTATCTATCTATCTATCTATCTATCTATCTATCTATCTATCTATCTATCTATCTATCTATCTATCTATCTATCTATCTATCTATCTATCTATCTATCTATTATCTATCTATCTATCTATCTGTCTGTCTGTCTGTCTGTCTGTCTGTCTATCTCTCTCTCTGTCTGTCTGTCTGTCTGTCTGTCTATCTATCTATCTATCTATCTATCTATCTATCTATCTACCTACCTACCTACCTACCTACCTACCTACCTACCTACCTGTCTACCTGTCTGTCTGTCTGTCTGTCTGTC
Organism: Epiperipatus broadwayi; assembly: GCA_028023455.1. Lineage (NCBI taxonomy): Eukaryota > Metazoa > Onychophora > Udeonychophora > Euonychophora > Peripatidae > Epiperipatus > Epiperipatus broadwayi. The sequence continues at coordinate 201,684 of JAQFVV010000724.1, read as the reverse complement.
TATCTATCTATCTATCTATCTATCTATCTATCTATCTATCTATCTATCTATCTATCTATCTATCTATCTATCTATCTATCTATCTATCTATCTATCTATCTATCTATCTATCTATCTATCTATCTATCTATCTATCTATCTATCTATCTATCTATCTATCTATCTATCTATCTATCTATCTATCTATCTATCTATCTATCTATCTATCTATCTATCTATCTATCTATCTATCTATCTATCTATCTATCTATCTATCTATCTATCTATCTATCTATCTATCTATCTATCTATCTATCTATCTATCTATCTATCTATCTATCTATCTATCTATCTATCTATCTATCTACCTATCTATCTATCTATCTATCTATCTATCTATCTATCTATCTATCTATCTATCTATCTATCTATCTATCTATCTATCTATCTATCTATCTATTGAAGGGCTATATTTTAAATCTATGTAGATATATGTGTTAATTGGAGTTAAGAAATAATTGATTAACATCACTATTGCATTAATTCTCACAAGATTTAATTATTAAAGTTAGTCTTTATTTTATTTAATATTTTACTTTTAATTCTGAGTTTAATATTATTAGAAATATTATTCACAAATACACATTTATAAATATAATAGCGTTTATATAGGTGTAAATGTGTATGTGTGCGTATGCATATACAAAATTCATTTAATATTAGATGTCTGAATAAATATTATTTGACTGTCATATTTAAAAAAAAAAAATCTTTAAATATATTATCGTATTATTATATATGTCAGCGAATAAATTTCGCAAAATTATTAGTCGCAAGATAGATTTTCATACAAATTTTTCACTTGGTATTTATGGTTTAATAATTACTATTTATTATTTGCTACTTAATGCTTAGTCATTTAATTTTAACTCTATTTTAATATTAAAATTTTCAATTTTGATGTGTTTTTAATAATCGATGATATCTGATATATTAATTAACGTCAAATATTTACAGATGATTCAAAATATAATGAGAATTCATACTGTTTTATCTGCTTTTAGCATTTATGGGCAAAAAATTAATCATAGATTCACCTATAATTGTTTTCTCATTGTTGCTTCATAATATAAATGATCACTATATGAAAGACGAAAATAATTTTTTTTTATTAATTTGTTAAAAAGAACGTGCATTGTTTTTAAAGTAATTTTTCTTTTTTTCAAAAATAGAAATACCAAGACGAAGCCATGGACAAAAATGTCAAATGGGAAAATAATGTTACATATTCTTTTCATAAAATAAACTATTGTCTAATGAAACATAATAAGTTTATTATATTAATTTTTAATCAATCGCAACTGTTTTGTGTTTGTTCTTATCTGTTTAATGAAAATGACAATAACATAAAAACCAAAATGTCTATCAAAATTTTACTTATTTAATTATGAAGTTATTAGATTTAAAGTTGAATATTGTATTATTAAAAGTAACATTACATTTTATTTACCATTATTATTAATTTTTTGTACAATTAAAAGAAAAATATGAATAAATTAAGATGAATATTTATTAAAATATATAGAGATAATAAAGTTACAATATTAATATTATTTATTCATCTAAATAGAGTATTTTTTTAGACATTGCTATTTTCGCAAGATTAGTTCCAAGTAATTACTTTATAATGGTGTTTGTGAATGTTAATGGTATGAGTATTTTGTTTTAGAAACAATTTAAGAATTCTATATTCATATTTACAAGATAATAAATATTATATTAATATCATAGGAATTAAGTTTCAATTATTAAACCATTAATATGAACTTATCCTAATACATAACATTTATGAGTTGAATATCATAAGAAAAATTCTGTTTAATGCATATATAATGAGTCATTCTTACAATGAACATATCTTTAACAATGAGTTGAAAAAAAATTTTGACACTCTTCTTTAATTACATTAGATGTCAGTAGTTTATGCAACAATATCTAAGTTATAAATTAAATATTTATATACAATCTTTTATAATACAGTGGATAAAATAGTTATATGTATTAAGAAAATTTATAAAAGTGGTGAAGATTTTAAAGTAATTTAATAGGTATGTTTTACGTTTCCCTACAGCTAAATTCTTGAAGTATTAGATATCTTGTATTTTTATATAATATTTGAAATGAGTGGAAATAAAAGAATTTCTATTTTTTTATTTTTATCTTAGAGATAAGTTCTCAGTAGAGAGATATTTGAACACATAATTTATAGAACTTCTTTTCAGTGTTTTTATATTACAAGTTTATTAAATAATTTTATCTGTATGAATGAAATGTTTGTTACTGCATAAGACTTTATAAATTAGGCTTTCCTTTGAGAGATGTATCAAAAGACAAACAGAATAGATACACTATAATGGCATGAATTTTTGGGACTAAGTGCTTTTATATACTTAGCCATGTGTTGCCACACTAATATATTAAGGAAGCGGTAGGTTGAAAACCAGGATCATTCATTAATGATTATCAGAGACTGACTAAATATATATTAAAAGCTATAATTCTGTGTATTATCTTATAGATACCTGAATAAATTTGTTTACACAGTTTAATAAATTAACAATAAAACAAAAAATTATTCAGATCTGAATAAATTAACAAGCACACACATAATTTCCAAGAATTAATTTATATTTAAATAATAATGCTAAAAATCATTATATTACAAATTAATTTGATAATTCTGGAAGTGCAAGATAAAATCAAAGGATTTATACTAATCTTTTCTCTTTTTTTTGATGATTTTTTTCTCTTGCTTAACAGGAAACAAATTTTCTTCAAAATGTCTTAAAATAACTCTTTTGGAAACAATGTATTTGAAAAATGATTTATCTACATACTTTAAGATTGAAAGTTAAAAAAGATTTTTAAAATAGCAATTAATAAAATAACTTTTTTAAAAAAGAAATTATTGTTTTAATATGTACATGTATATATATCACTTTCATAAATGAACTTGATGTATAAAGATTTGCAACAAGAAAAATATCATAATAGTAACACAATGATGGAAAGTTCTACATTAATTGTTTAAATATTTGAACAGGCAGATTTAAATAGATTTAAATCTATAAATGTTATTAAAGAAAATTTCTATCTATTAATAAAATTCGAAGGTCTTATTAACAAAATCCATCTGATATATTTTTTTAAACTTTTAATATCTATTTTTTCTTAGCAATATTGCAGGCATGATTTTGATGATTTTTTGGCTAAGCTTTAAATAATTAAGTAATGAATTTTCAAAATTTTATTATCTATGTAGAAAGGGTAAGCCTTGGAAGAAGTACAGTCATATGGAAGAGTTATCTTTACAAATTAGCATGTAAAATTAGTTCAAATTCTTTGTCAACTCTTTATAATTTAAAGTATAGAGCAACTTACCTTAGTTTTATCTAATACCAACTCTGATGCTAATTGGAAGACATGCTATTAAAACATTGGAACTAATTCTATAAATGTAAAACTCTTTCTATGAGTTTTTTAAATGTAATCTGATTAAATTTATTCTGTCCTTAATTATAAGTTTATTTTTTAAAAAAATATTTTTCCATAATAGGTGTTATATTATTCAAATTTCATAATCTGCTTTATTTTTTTCTCTAAATAAAGCTACTTACATATTTTTGTCTTTTTAATTAACTAAACTAGATGAATTTACTAAAAATATATATTTTAAAAATATCTTTGGAACAAAATGGCTTTCTTTTCTTTTAAATTAAAATTATTTAATTATTATTTAAATAAATATAAGATCCATAGCTGTATTTTATAATCTTTTGATTTTGATACATAACATTTTCTAATTATTATTATTTTTTTTAAGAATACACCATATATTATGTGACAATAACATAATCAAAAATGTGTCTTTACACATAGGTATTTTGGCCATAACCTTAAGACTATGTGCCTAATAGGTGACAGTAGGGATGTGTTTAAATCCCTACTATCACATTTTAGGTGCATAGTCTTAAGATTATAGCCTTAATATATATTACTAACATAATAAATATGCTCTTTACAAATTATTAATTACAGTATAGGTATTTCATAACTTGCATAAAATCTGTAAATATAATCAACTTTAAAACACTTTCCATTTGTTTCATGTACTTTTGCCCAATAATTACTTCATTGAATAAAATACTATTAATAAACTAATTTTAACAAGTTTAAATTTGTTTTAATCTCTTTAAATGATTTTTACACAAGTTTTTTATTGGGACTGCAAGAATTGATAACTGACTTTAATGGAAGGAATCCATTTTAATCACTTAATGGTGCAAAATTTTTTAAAATGATTTTAAAAGTCATTAATAATAAAATTTTTAGTTCTAACTAAAGTATCTAAATGTTAGCAACTGTTGGTGATAATAAAAAAAGAAAACACAAAGAGTACAAAAATAGTAGAGACAGAATACTCATTCTATGTTTCTCATTACCTGTTTATTATTTATTTTTTATAAAATTATTAAATATTTGTTACTTAATGAATTATATGACATTTATATTTTACTTAATATGTATAAGATTTTGAGCAGAAATTAATTAATTGAAAATTTGATGACATAAAAAAAACTTAACAATAAATTTTTATTATTTTTTTGTCATTTTTTTTGTAATTAAAAAGTTGAATTTTAATATTTCAAAGAATGTTTTTGTCATTTGAATATATGCTTTAACAAAGTTTATCTTCAATACAGAATTTTTTTTTTAGAAAATTAGTATTTTTATCATTTAAATACATTTTTTAGAATGAAAGATGAAGAAAATTTTTTTTTTGATTTATGGTTATTTCTGTTTATTGGTCCTTTTTTGTTAGCAAACTTTGTATTTTATTTAAAATTATTTTTCATTTTTAAATGTATGATTTAAACTAAATGTATAAAAAAATGTATAGATAAAATAGTGTGATAAGTTTTTTCATTAAAGAAATACAACTGAAAAAAAAAATCTAAAAAAAAAAATCCATAAACAGAACAGGATATTAAATAAAAGATCACTTAAAAAATTAATTTAAATTAAAGGTAATGAATTTATTGCTATTCATTCTATACTCTCTCATTTTTAGAATAAAATCAGATTAAGACTCTGTTGTAAATAAATTTTATTTATTATTTAATAATTCTCATTATAAATACATAAATAATTTATTTTATTTTAATTAATTTTTAAGTTTTTATTATTTTGTTACTAATTATTAATAGAGTGTTATTTATTATTTTAAATAGTTTGTGATTTATTGAATAAATGGTGTCATTGCACATGTTAAGATGAGTAACATGGCAACCAAGAGTTCTGTAAACTAAATATATTTAGGTAAATTAAATATACTTGTAGATAAAAGCGGGAATTGTTTGTAAGATAAAAATGCAGTTTATTGTTTTGAATGAAAATATTAGTATGCTAATGTTTTTATAAATAATAGTTATTTTATATATTTTAATGATAATTGAATTTAATTATCTGAATAATAAATTATGCTTTAGATATAAATTTCAAGTAAAGATTACATGTGTGATGGAGAATGCATCCAAATACATATATTAAATATGATTCCAAACTCTATGAGTTTGGTCACACTTGAAAAGTCTGCTTGTAGCAGTGAGATCATTGGTTGTGTTTTAGAGTTTATTTTCTTTGGCTAGTCTGGGCTAGTTGTGAATGTGGGGTAAGTTTGAATATTAATATATTTTGTATGTGCAAACTTATGTCTTGAGACATCTGAAGACGTACATAAAGAAATCAATATGTATGTATTAAAATGTAAATTTTCATAGTTATATGATTGAAACTAAATTCTTTTCTGTTTAAATTGCCAATGTTTCAATGAAATCATATTTATCCTTATCAAAGCTAAGCCTGTAATAAATAACTGTTTTTTTTTGCAATTAATAATGAGATTGTGATTGAGTGTGAATTAAAAAAAACATTCATTCATACATATTAGGTGATTGTCCATTCAATTTTTTTTTACTTCCATTTCTTACAATCTGCTGATTTATTAAAATTGATTTTAAAATAATAAAGAGATAAAATAATTGGCTTTTATAAGGCTGGAATACATTGTATTTCATCATGTTTATTTAAATTGTTTGGCCCTTTTTAAAATTTTAATACATTTCTTGTTATAGTTCTTGAAATACTTTTTTCAAAGTAGCTAGTATTTTAATATTATAAAAATCAAGGGTGTTACCAATTTCTAAAAAGTATGATATAAAAGTTGATGTAATTAGCTTTTGATTGAATATATTTTTATGCTCCCTATTTTAACACCAATTTATCTATTTGATGAACTCACATAACTTCTTGGACATTATAAACATGGAATTTCATAGATTAAGTTTTTTGGTAGTGGGAAAGATAATCTTAATGTTAAAATTAGACAGTCATCTACTAATCTTATCAGTGACTCCTTTAATGTAAGATCAAATAACTATATAACTAGTTAGAGAATTCTCAATTTCACATCTTTTCTTTTCTTAGTATCAATATTTACATAAAGTCTTATATATAATGTTTTTCCTTTAATCACTAGAGGATAAAATATTTTTAGTTAGTGCTAAAGCTTGAGCAAAATATTTTTTATCAAACTATTTGCTCTAATCAAATATTTTTTGCACAAAAAATATATGAGCAGAATGATGATGAGAATTTAAATTAAGATATCTGTTTGTATGAGTTTATTTTCTATAATCAGATATTGACAAAGATTCATCAGGTTTTTTTTTTTTATAGCAATAAAAACTCTAGAAAATAAAATGTTTTTTTATTTATTTTCAACTTCCATTTTAAAATTAATATTATGATGCCATCCATTAAAAGAAACAAAAAAAGAATTTAAAACATCAATACCATGAGGTCATATAACATCAAAACTCCACTCTTTTACACTTTATAGCAAAATATATATTTATTTAATTGATTACAGTTTCAACTGTTTCCAGCCATCTTCATCAGATCTACAAAATTTAAACATTACATAAATACAATCACATTTTATATACTTATACATATAATCTACAATCTAACTATTTTACATTATATTATATCCAATAATTTATCATCTAATCCTTTTAACTTTAATACTATTTTATTTTATTTTTACTTTTATTTTTTAATTTTTATACCCTTTCTATCATAATTTATTATATTAATAAATCACTTTCCATCTTTTACCATATTTTACATTTATAAAAATAATATATTTTACATTTATAACAAATGGATCATTCATATATCTGAGACACATAGAAATCTCTTACTAGTTGCATTCAATACTTCATTCTCAAAATTGTTCTTGAAGAGATCAACAATTACAAGTGATACTGGAGAGCTATATAAAATCACTTTATTTATATTTGTAAAAACCATAAATGATATATTCAATGCAATGTTTTGCCAATTAAATATGAAAATCAGATTAATTATTGCACTGAGCTATTATAAATAAGCGCTCTTTAATATAGAAGATATATCAAAACTGGCCCAAATCATTTTTATTTTAAGTTTAAACTTTTAATAATAGAAATAAAATAGCTAATTTCTAATTTTAAATGAAATGTTATCTCTCAACAATTGCTAACATTGGACTAAAATTAACTTTGCCAAAGAAGTTGAAAATAACAAAATACTTTCTTTTTAGATATTGTAATTGCTAAAAAACTTGATGACTATTTGTCAATATCTTTTTATAGAAAATCCACCTATATAAATAGATATCTTTATTTTAATTCTTATATCCTGCTCGTATATTTTCTGAGGTAAAAAAATCTTTAGATAAGAGCATAAAATTTGTTCTGATAAAGATAATCTTGCTCAAAATAATAACACTAAATAAAATATTCTATTCTCTAATAGTTATAGTAAAAACATTTTGTATAATGTTTTACATAATATTAATACCAAAAAGAGAAAAGGTGGAAAAATTGAGAATTCTTCAACTAGTTATAATTACATGATGATTAGTCAACTGTTAATTTTAACATCTAAGTCTACCTTTTCCTAAAGCAAAAAAACTGAAGTGATTTTTTTCCAATAAGTCTAAAGACTGAATACTTTTAGAACACCAAGATATTTATGAAAATTCCATGTTCACACTGCCAAAAAGCTATGTGGTTCAAGCAAATAGATGTGTTAGGGTCAGAGTTAGAGAGCATAAAATGCCTTCAATCAAAAGTTGATTAAATCAGCTTTTTAATCACATTATTTTTTAGAAATTACTTATACTCTTAACTTTAATAATACTAAAATATTAATTCCCATGGAAAAATGTGATTTAAGAACTATGAAAATGACTTTTGAAATTTTAAAAAGACCAAACAGTTTAAATAAATGTGATGAAGTGCAACATACTCCAGCTTTATGGAACCTAATTATTTTATCTATTTCTTCTTCTGAAATAAGTTTTAATAAATCAGATGATGATTAAACAGAAAAAAGTAAGAAAAGTTTTATTAATTCACTTATATGAATGAACATTCTTTAATTCATGTGCAATCATAGTCTCATTATTATATGAGACAAAACAGACCACTATATCATTATAGCCTTTGATTGATAACATGGTATGATGCAGAAAAGATTTAATTTCACACACAGATACACACACACACACACACACATATATATATATATATATATATAAGCCTATACTTATTTATTAGAATAGATAATTATATATTATCATTAATAATCATTTTTGATCTTTATTATTGTTTGTAAATCACACACATTTCCATGCAACTATTTTACCATTGACTTTACTTATCTATATACTGCTATAATATATAGTAAAAAGGATTAGTATATTCACTCACCATGTTCGTAACCTTACATTTAAATCCATCTCTGTAATACTTAAAAATTATTAAGATTCCAAATAAGATTAGATTTTTTTATTCAGATAATTCGCTCATACACAAGTATCTAGCTATCTCTTTTATCATTATCATCATCATCATCATTTCCAACCCTCTGCATGTTCAATCCAGTTTCACTGTTTCATCACATCTCTTTTACAAATTACATCAACAAACATCTATATTTCATCATTCCATCTTACATGTGGTCTTTTTCTAAGTGTTTTACAATTTCTTAAAATTTAATTTGAAGCATTAACTGCCCACCTATTATCTTGTTTTTAACAATATGTACAGCCCAACTCCAATTGAGTGTTGTAATTTTTTCAATGATGCCAGAAATATCTTTTTGATTTCTCATTCATATATATATATATATATATTAATTGCTTTTCATTACTACTAACATATATCTCTTCATATTTTGTCATTTGGTCTGAAGTCACTGTATTGCTTTTCTGTTAATCATCCAAGTCGCAAAAATTGATAAATCATGTATATTAAAAAAACTTTTTTTAAAAACACAAACATATTTCTTTTAAATAATAAGTCTAAAAGTACTTCATTCAAATTTAATTCTACTATTAATTGCATCCATTATATTTCTACTTATATTAACAATCTTAAGAAAGTACTTGTATGTTCTTAATTTTTTCTAGGAAATGGTTACCAATTTTTATTATCTTTTGAAAAAATCCATTGAACATTTCTTTAGACTTTTTAACATTTATTTTTTGTTTAATTTTCTTAGTGTATCTGACAATTTCTACTACATTTTCTAAAGTTTTGAAGCATTATTTGAAAAGAAACCCACATTATCTCTAAAATCTAGATGACTTGAATAATCTCCATTTACTTTTATTTCCTTAGCATTCTATTTTAATTCACAAAATCTATTTGTAAACTTCCTGTAAAAAGTTTTAAAGATATGGAGACATCCTGTTATACCCCCTTTTCAATATTAATATATTTTTAATTACATATAATCTAATAATTGCATTGGATTTTGTTAAATATTCTTCAGAAAATAACATTATCCTGACTCTACTTCTTATTAATCATCATGGAAATGCTTATAAAATCAAAAATCTTCTTATGATATATAAATCCAAATGATAATAAAAATCCTTATTTGTTGAACTTTTATATATCTTGACTCAATACTTCATTGGATCTTTATAACTTTACTCATTACTTTGAAGTGATCCTCTGTGAGAAAACCATTTTTAAATTGTGATTGTTTTTTTTTAGCAGATTAGAATCTGAAATTCATTGCAGAGGAATTTGTAATTATTTTTGTAAAAATTTTGCACAAAACTTCTATAATTTGTAATATCTCCTTTATAACCTTCATAAATATTACTATTGCATTCTTCAAATCATCTGATTCATATTTATCATTTAGAGCTTTGCCAAAAAATTTTTTTTATTTCTTTACCAACTATTTTTAAAATATCAATAACTAGAGCTTTTGTTTCTTCATAGATTTCTTGCATGTCTCATCTCTTTGTGTAATAGATTTACAGAACATACATAATTGTAGAAGATATTTTTGTGTTGTTCTTTATTAATATGTAATTCTTTGTAGATCATTCACACATTACATGTTGCTATCTCTCTTTTTAATAGTTGCATCTTTTTTTTTCTTATTACTGACACAACTTTACTTCCAATACAAAGATATTGTTTTAGAGTCTTTATTCTCTTCTAACATCCTTGTATTTTCTTACATCATTATTAGACTAATTTTTTATACCACTTTGATATTCAGTTTTTCTTATTGGATTATTTAAAAGTAATATTCATTTTTTTTCTTCAGACATTGACTTATCTCACTAAAAAAAATTACTGGTAAATTGCTACTGCTTTAAACCATCTCTCTTCTTTACCGTTCTTAAAAAAATATCAACAGTCTTCTTATTGATCTCAGTCATGGACAAACTGATGAGTGCTGGTTTAGCATGTAATGCACATATATAGGTGATTATTTATCTTTTTGATGTGTCTGTAATCAAGTGTGTCAGCAGTATGAGATAGCCAATCTTTATACTTTAATGGACAGGCTTCAATACACTCCACCCCCACAACTCTTCAGACATCCATCTCATTGAAAATCTGATGATGGAATGCTTAAAACCCATATTGGTAACCATCTCAGCCTACCTATATTGACCATAAGTCATTCTGCCCCCTCATGTACAGGACATGATCCATTTACATATATGAAAGATGGGCAGATCTTACAGCACTATATTTTTAATATATGATTTTATTTCTACAGTACAGGCTTTTTTATACCTCCACTCCAATATGTAATATATAGGGGTTTGAACTCATACTTATACATGACTGTCAACTATCCATGCTACCTCATACTGCAGATCACTTGATTACACACAAGCTGCAAAGATAAATAATCACCATTATATATATTTCATGCTAAACCAGCACTCATCAGTTGGTCCGGATTATCATCTCCACACATACATACAATCAATGCTCAGCTTATATTAAGATATTCAATCTTTATACTTTAATGATATTGATTGTATATATATGTGGAGGTGATAATCTGGACCAACTGATGAGGGCTGGTTTAGCGTGAAATACATATATTGGTGATTACTTATCTTTTTGATATATGTGTGATCAAGTGTATCAGCAGTATGAGATAGCATGGATAGTTGAAGGTCATGCGAAAGTCTGAATTCAAACCCCCTATTAATTATGTATTACAAAAAAATAAAAATAACCATGGTTTCACTGCTCATTAAAATGTCATTCCTTGCCAGTAGTTAATCTTGCATTATCTTACAACAGACAATACAAAGACAATCATCTGATAAAATCAGATTGAACTGGGACTAACACTATGGTGATTAAAAAAAAAAGATCTCTAAACCTATTTATGACATGAATAAAATATGGCTCAGCTATTATGAAGTTGAACACAAAATTATGAATATTGCAGGTGAATGCAATAATCTCTATACCAAATCCCCTTAGTATAGTAGTTTGTCATTCCTTTTCACCAACACAATCTATTTTTAGCTTTTAAATATCCAAAGCTGAATCCAGAAATTATCTTTATAGTATCACATAGGCAATATAAATCAAGTTTAATTTGCTTACGTTATGTTAAAATGCATCTGTTTTAAAATCAACGTTAAAATAAAAATTGACCTGAGATAATATATAGCATAATAATTAATAATAAATAAAATAGAATGTACAGCACACTAATCGAAATTTTAAAGGTTAAATGTCTACTTTAATGTGTGTAGGCATATCTCATAAATATTGTAAATACACTTATATATAAAGCCCTTTTTTATTAAAGTAATAAATGATAATGATATATATATATATTGATTTCATGGATTATAAATATATTTATTCAAGAATTGTATGAATGAAATCAAATTTCTTTTTAGTTAAGTTATAAGTTATGTTCTAAAAAAATGTTAAAAGATAAATTCTTGTTAACCAAAACTGAACACAGTAGTTTTTAAAAAGACTTGAGAAATGTAAATCTTTGTAAAACAAATTTGCAATAGAGTTCTAAAAAGGATTTTAAGGTATTAACCTTAATAAAATAGTTAATGGGAGATTTTAATAGACGATGTATAGAGAGTAAATTAAACCAAACGTAGTGTCTTAATTGGATTTAACTGCCGAATTTTCACTTGTCATTTTATTAGTACAAAAGAAAATACAAGCACACAACAATGCATATAACATTCAAATATCAATAATTATCAATCCAGCTTGATCCTTTTTTTATTATTAATTATTAGATGAAATCTTGTAATTTAATAAATTAATAAAACTAATGTGCATGTTGAGTTTAGTTTTTATGATATATAGATATATATTGTAATAACAAATAAATTTTAAATATAACAGACCATTAGTAAAAAAAATCTGATAGAATGAATATTTATTATCAACTAAATAGACTAATTTTAATATTAAGGTGATCATAATTATGTGAATAATATTTGTTATAAATAAAAAAGCAAACAAAATAATATATATATACACATACAAAGTTGATTAAGAAAATAGCATACAAGCATGTAAATGAATTATTACTTAGTTACCTTATCAAGGCATACAGGAAAGCCAACAACTAACTGATCTAAATTATATAATATTTTTTTCCATAAATGGAGTCTCTTCAAAGTGATCCAATTTATATTTTGACATAATGATATACAATATTAAAATTAAAAACACTGTTAATTAAAGAATAAAAAACAACAACAACAAAACTCTTGAATATTCATTTATGTACATAAATAAACGATCAGGGATTAAAATCCCAAAATACTATATATATATATATATATATATATATATAATTATTATATGTAATTAACATAACACAGATATAATTAATATATCCTAATTACAGAAAGAAATATTATACAATAATGAAGTAGTTACTGACTGCAGACAGTTTGTTTTACTAACTTATTTTCATTTATTGAATATATTACATATGTCTGAGTCTATGTTTAATAATTACTGTTTATACTAAACTCAATTAAATTTCATGTAATAAAGTTGTGCATATTCTTTATGAAGTATTTGACATTTTAAAATAAACAATATTGCCAGTTACATTTTTGGTGCCAAACAACATATTCATAGTTATTCTTATTAAATCTGGAGAGTTATATTACTGCTGTTATGTCAAAATACTCTGACTTACATATTTCAATACTTTGACATATGTATATTGTTTGATATTTCATTAATGATATTGCGGTTGTTCATAAAAAATCCTGCCTTTTGACTTTTCCTATTGTCTCATTCCATGCAGAGCAGGCTAAAATTTTTGTGGGTCAAAACACTATCCATGTTTCATTTCATGGTCTATAAATGCAAACATATGTTTTGGTCTTTTATATAAGTATCTATGTTGCTTTATTCTTGTTGAAATATTGGTTTGGATAACATATACTATTTGTGGAAATTTTTTATTTTTTATTTTGTCTTTAGAGGTATTTATTAATTTATTAAAGTTATTGGTGTTGTAAAGCCTACATTATACTTTCACTTGCATATTTTCGTTATTAATAACTGTGGTTATATAGTTATTTCCAGATTTAGTAAGAATAGCTATGATTATGGTGCTTGATATACTGGAAACATTGTTCATTTTAAAATATACACTTCATAAAGCACATTCACATAAATATGCACAATTTTGTTACACACACACACGCACACCCACACACACACACACACACACACACACATATATATATATATATATATATACCATATCAGTCAAGTACATTAATGATTATTAGTTCTGGCTTAGCATTAAATGCATCTTGTGGAACAATTGCCTTTTTTAGATGTCTTTATTCATATGTTTCAAAAATGTGTAGTAGATGGAAAGTTTAAGTGTATCTTATATATATAAACTTTATATTAATAAATCCCTATCATATTTCATATATGTCAAAAGTTTTGATTTTTTTTTTTTTGAATAGTCAATTGTTTTTTAATATTACTCATCACTATGCCAATATATGGATTGGGACTGATAATATATCTCTTGTACCAGCTGGAAAGTTACCAGTTTTAAGATGAATTATATAGTGCGAACACAGTTAGTTTTCTTTTATGCATTAATATTGGTGACTAACTAATAATTTAATTATAATTCATGTGTGCAATTTAATTAACCAACTGTTTTTCATATATTAAATTACATATTTATATTTAGCTTAGATATATTATACATATTTGAATGGGTTTGATAGATATATTAAATATATATATGTACAAATAAATGGGAGGATATATTTATGTTTAAGTATATATAAGAGTTGTTTATATATTAATGATTCAAAAATTACAAATATATATTTAAAACATTTATTAAGTTTGTTGGTCATAAATATATTAGAAAAATGTATTGTCATTTTTGCCTGAAGAATATTATTAGCCAATAAAAATATAAAAAGTGAATAACAAAACAGCATTTATAAAAAGTGTTGAATGAGTTATACGTTGTATTTTAAAATCATAAGTAAATAAATGTTATGGATTAAATAAACATGACATTTATATTGAATGGGTAAAAATAATAATAGAAACAAGTTATGAATGAAAAATTATGAAGTCTAGGTTTATTTTTGCCTTTCATATTACTTTTAAAATCAAAAAGTCAATTAAATGTCATTTAACTTTTCTTTCTCCCATCTCCATTTATTATTTCCTTTTAAATTTAAAAGCACTTAATTTTTTTAAAAAAAGAAAATGAAGAATATCTCTTTTTAATAATTTATTTCAGATTTGTAAATAAAAAAGGTTTCTATTTATTTTTATTATACCTGTGTTGTGCAATCTTTTGTTTTTAAATGCTTTAAAACTCCCCAAAGCTTTTTTTTTTAATTTTTTTTTTTGTATTATGGATACTTTTTAAAATTTTTTTTGAAATGTCACTCTTTAACAAACATAAGTTTATTTTATCTGGATAAACATAAATCAAATTTGTATTTGCACTATACTTTTTATTTAAGAATTGTAAATGTAATCTTTATCTTTATATGATTAATGACTATAATGGTGGCATTACATAAGATATAATTTCAAGTGGCAGGCAATATTAACATTTGTTTACTTTTAACAACCTGTAATTTTACATTTAATCAGTACACACAGCATAATATTTTTATTGAAGTTTAGATTGCAATATTGAAAATGTTCTTTGAATTTTTAAATTACTCCAACATTTAGTTTTGAGCTTTTGTATGATAAAAAATATACCTTGTAACATTCCAGTCTGTGGTATTTCAATTTTATGAAATTGTAAGAATTTTCATCACATTCTTCAATATAGTCTGTTATGATCAAGTGAAATCTTGCTCAGTGAAAATGTACAAAACAATATGCCTACATATTTATTTCAATTTTTAATGTTGATACAATAATGACTAATTAATAAAAATGTATTTTTTGAAAATAAAGATAAAAAGTGCATTATTTTTTTAAAATATTGCATTTTCTACCAGGCCATCTATATAATATTTACAAAAAATCCTAAATATTATGAAAACTAACATACTACTTTATAAATAAATATATACCACAATCTTATTATATAATTAGAAGTCCTACAAATCTTTATATGCCTTCAAGCAAGAATATACAGATATCTTTTTTTTAATGTTATGCCTATTTTTTAAACACAATTTATATAAATATAAATGTATATATCATATATTTATTAGATTAATGATATACATATAAAATATTGCAAATTGAAAAAAAATAACATAAAAAAAATAAAAGAAACTATGCTAATATACAACTACAAACATGACTTAATTAACAGGCAGACAGCAAACATTAAGATCACAGAATTGTGGGAAGGTTAGCCTTTCAAAGTGTAAGCTGACAAAAAGTACAAGCATAGATGAAAAAACTCCTAAGTGGATAAAATTTTTAAAAATATATCCAATTACTGTATTTATAAATATTTAATTACATGACTATATATATATATTAATGGCAGTTGAGGCATATATATATATATATATATATATATATATATATATATATATATATATATATATATATATATATAAGTAGAGGGATGTAAACTTAGGATTTTCAATCAATATTTGTTCTCAACTTCATCTCAAAGAACTGATACTACATACATGTGAAAAAGATAAATAATCCCCAATATATGTATTTCATCCAGATCCAGTACTCATAAGTTAAGTCAGATTATAATGTCCCACACATATTATACAACCAGTGCTTGGTTTATATTAAGATAGCAATTTCTTAAATCTTACTGGACAGGTCTCTTCAGTGAGGAGTTGGGACATTAGATTCAAAAAACCAACTCAAGCTAAGCATTTATTTAAAAGTTAATTGTCAAGAAGAAGATCTGAAACTTTTAGACATCTGTATGTCTTTAAAGTCAGCTCTCCAACTGAAAACATCATATGGGCCTGAATTTAATTCAGATACTCCATATATTAATAGGCTTAGCCATTTAATTTATCCAAAGCCCCAACAGCAAAATAACATTAGTAATATTAAAAAGTTAGCTGTCACATAACTTATAAATAGCTTGCATTTACAAATATGTAAAATTAAGAGCATGCTAATGAGCTCTAAACAAGCTTTTTATATATTTTTTATTATTTTTATTATGTAAATGCTACTACAAGAGAAGGCATTCAAATCATCTTTTTCTTGGATTGTTCCCATTCGCAGACTGGTTTCGAACTATAGGTCTCTTCAATGAGAAGTTGGGACATTAGATTCAAAAAACCAACTCAAGCTAAGCATTTATCTAAAAGATAATTGTCAAGAAGAAAATCTGAAACTTTTAGACATCTGCATGTCTTTAAAGTCAGCTCTCCAACTGAAAAAAATCATATGGGCCTAAACTTAATTCAGATACTCCATATATTAATAGGCTTAGCCATTTAATTTAGCCAAAGCCCCAACAGCAAAATAATAATAGTAATAATAAAAAGTCAGCTGTCACATGACTTACATATATAGCTTGCATTTACAAATATGTAAAATTAAGAGTATGCTAATGAGCTCTAAACAAGCTTTTTTTGTTTTAATGATAAATGCTACTACAAGAGAAGGCATTCAAATTATCTTTATCTTGGATTGGGGCTTTGGCTAAATTAAATGGTTAAGCCTATTAATGTATAGAGTATCTGACTTAAGTTCAGGCTCATATAATTTTTTCACTTCACTTGGAGATGTGACTTTAAAGACATGCAGATGTCTAAAAGTTTCAGATCTTCTTGACAATTAACTTTTAGCTAAATACTTAGCTTGAGTTGGTTTTTTTGAATCTAATGTCCCAACTCCTCACTGAAGAGACCCATAGATCAAAACCAAATCCAAGATAAAGATGATTTAAATGCCTTATCTTGTAGTAGCATTTATTATAAAAAATGAAAAATAAAAAAAGCTTGTTTAGAGCTCATTGGCATGTTCTTAATTTTACATATTTGTAAATGTAAGCTATATATAAGTCATGTGATAGCTAAATTTTTATTATTATTATTATTATTATTATTATTATTATTATTATTATTATTATTATTATTATTATTATTATTTTGCTGTTGGGGCTTTGGATAAATTAAATGGCTAAGCCTATTAATATATGGAGTATATGAATTAAGTTCAGGCCCATGTGATTTTTTCAGTTGGAGAGCTGACTTTAAAGACATGCATATGTCTAAAAGTTTCAGATCGTCTTCTTGACAATTAACTTTTAGATAAATGCTTAGCTTGAGTTGGTTTTTTGAATCTAATATCCCAACTCCTCACTGAAAAGACCCATAGGTCGAAACCAATCTGGGGATAGAAACAATCCAAGATAAAGATGATTTGAATGCCTTCTTTTGTAGTAGCATTTATCATAAAAAAATGAAACTAAAAAAAAAATTGTTTAGAGCTCATTAGCATACTCTTAATTTTACATATTTGAAAATGTAAGCTATATATGTCATGTGACAGCTTAATTTTTATTATTACTATATATGTGTGTGTCTGTGTGTGTGCACGTGGGAGATTATAATCTGGCCCAACTGATGCGTGCTGGCTCTACACCAAATATATTCATTGGGAATCATTTATCTTTTTCACATGTATGTATCATCGCTTATTTAAAATGGAGTGGAGGATAAATGTAGACTTAAAATTTCTAAGTTCAAGTCCATCTACTTACATATATAAAAAACTTTTCAGTATATGCAAATTATATTGTATATTATATCAATACTTTTATTTTTACATATTAATTAAAATTGGTTTTACACAAGACTTATCCTAAAAATATTTATCAAAATCCATAATGGAATCAGTAGATTTAAATGTAATTTTAATATGTTTAAAGATGATTTTTCATTATAATTATACAATCCAATAATGCTATGATAGTCTATTTGACGTAGATTCATTAAATAAACTATATCATAAGCAAAAGAATGTTTTGAGTATTGTTTAATACAACCTAACCGATCGTAATTTTTTTTAAAAAAAATAAAGATCAGCTCATAATGAATATTTCTTTCCAATTACTCTACACAATCAGATTTATCTCATTATTTTTAAAACATCATATACTTATGTTTATTTATCCACATTCATCACTTAGTTTTTTTGGCCATTATGGATTTATATTTTTTTAAAACTATTATTTTTCTAGTTATTATAGATAAATCATGATCTCATATAATATTTTTTCTATATGGATAAAAAGTTTTTAACAATTAAAACAATTATTCCCCTTTTTCTTTTTTTTTTTTAAAAAAAGGTTTTTTTTTACTATACATTTAAAAAAAAAAAAAAAAAAATTAGCTCCATCTCTTTTAATGCTTAATATTTAAAAAAAGAGTTTTTATATGTGTGTTTGTTTCATTAGTGTTCAGAAAACCAAGCTAAATAATTTATCTTTTGATAAACATCACAAAAAATGACATTTACTATGCATGTATATGACATGACATGTTGTAGATAATTTGTTTCTCTCTAAAATATTTTTTAAATGACAATATGATTTATAGTTTTGTTTTATTAATTTTTTCATAATAGGTATTTTTTAAAAAAAAAACATATAAATATAGAGAATTTATATGCAAGAATTTTAAATTGAATTTATAGATATTTTAAATACAATATTAATAATTATATTTTAAAATATTAATTTACATTATATCAAAATGAATTGTTTCAATAAATTATTTAATATTTATTCTTTAGAAAGAAAAACTATTTTAATTATAAAAATAAAACTAAGTTTATCAATACAATATTAATAATTACATTTTGTAAGATTAATTTTTAAAAGAAATTGACTATATATATATATGTTGGTTCACATATTAATTATGTATGTGCGTATACATATAAATTTTTAAATTCAGTTAGTAAAACAGGCAAAACTCTCCATACATTAATAACAGTTATGAGCAAGCATAAGTAATGGTGATCATGTGATGTTTAGTGGTTTTTAGTACTATATATTTGTCGGACTCCCCTCTTATAAACATATATCTTCTATCTAAAATTAAATTGTTACTATTAATAATTAATAACTATTATTAAATATCATTTTATGCAAAATTTTGTATGGAATAATTTAAAAGTAAAAAAAAAAAACTTCTATTTTAAATTTTACATATTAATAATCACAGATTATGAATACACTTAAAATTAATAACTTTAAAACAGTTTAAATTCTTTATAATAATAATAATAATAATAATAATAATAATAATAATAATAATAATAATAATAATAATAATAATAATAATAATAATAATAATAATAATAATAATAATAATAATAATAATAATAATATTTCCTCAGTTTTATTATTTTCATATTATTTTTATGGAACACATAATATCATATTTTTATTATTATATAATTTAATGCTATTGTAAAAATTTCATCATCAGTTGAAAGCATAAAAAGTCAAATATCATATATAGTAGTCAATAGATTAAAAGAAAGATAAAAATGTTACATATTTTATATTTTAAAAATCTTTACATTTTAAGATCAAATGAAGTATAACATCTATCCAAAGCAAATAAATGTCAATTGTAATTTTTTTAATTTACAAAATCAAGATATTTAACTAATTTTTTATAAAAATAATAAGGAATAATTAGTCAAAATTATTTATTAATTTTATCTAATAAACTATAAATAATAGTTAATCCAATTTTGTAATATATGTAATTATAGTGATATTAAAATTATATATTGTATTTTATATACATACTCTGACATATTTGGTGAATAATAGCTTACTTTACTTGTACAGTATTTTAAAGAATAATCATTAAATTGGTCTTTATCAACAATTTTTAACATGTTTCAGTCTATCTTTTTTCAATATCTATTATTTGATTTTCTCAGATCTTTGAAAAGTGATGAACTGAGAGTTCATTATATTTACATTACCAGTATAAATATGTGGTTATAAGATTTTATAAACAAGTCTCCTCCATCAATATATATATATATATATATATATATATATTGTAAATATCGATAAATCTATCTATATTTTAAAAATCATTTGTTGTTATTAAAAAAAAATCTCTTTGATTTGATGTTTATATATGAAGTATTATTATTTTTTATGGTTATTAGTTATAGTTATTGTTTGGAGTTATTATTTTATTTATTTGTTGATGGTACATCGTTATGAATATTTAATTATTATAAATAAATAAAGACATATAAATTGTTGATTATATAAAAAAAAATTATTTTATTTGCAGTGATTATTAAAAAAATGCAATATTATTATTTATGTTGTAACGATATATAAATATGACGTTACATTAAATTGAAATAAAAACTTTAAGTTCGCATATAAAAATAAGTGTATTAAAAAGAAAAAAAAACTAAATGCTAAAATTAAAATGTTTGTTAAACGTATATATTCGCACAGATGCTAAACTTTAAAAATATTTTTTTTTAATAAATAAAAAAAGGTATTTGAATGTATTTTTTTTATAAAAAAAGATTTAAATATAAAAATAGTTTAAAAAAGAAATAACGTAAGTAAAAATAAAAACAGGTATTAATTAATTCCTGTAATCTGTAAATGGAAATGATTGTTTATTAATTATCCAAAAGCTGTCTAATTAAAAAGTCAGAGAGTAAATTAGATAAGAGAATAAAGAGATTTTAGCTTGACCAATGGAAGCACCAAGCCTCAGCCCAGACCCGAATGAAAATTTGGATTAGTGACGTCTTTGTTCATTCAATCTGGAGATTTACTATAAAAAGAGAAATATTGAGTTCCAGCGTGGTGTGTTTGAGAGTTGTGGTAGGATGCACATACCACACTCTCTATTTAAAAAAGAAAAAGGAAAAAGACAGTGATACCTTGAACCAGCTATTGCCATCTCCAGAACATTATCTTTCAATGGAGGCATCGCGGGAATTAAAAACAGGAACCTGGACTCTTCTACCATAAGCTATATGAAATGAACAATTATTAAAATCAATTAAGAACTTTCGTCAAGTTTTATAAATTGATAAACAAGCCAACTTAAATGTTAAAACGGACTCTTATCTGACTTTTGTAAGTTTTTAAATCAAATTAATAATGTTTAATTTTATATGTTTTCCGATTGATAAACATCATTTCCATTTTTTTTCTTATTGTAAAGATTATTTAAATGCATGAAATTTAAGTTGTTTATAGACGCTTGCATGGATTCGTTCATGATTAATTATATTTTGGTTTTCATATTTGATCAAAATATATAGACATTCGATAAATAATGATACCGTACGGTATCTAAAATGTATTTATTCAGATGTCTTTTAAGTTATTGGTGACAACGCAAGTATCTTATGGTGAATACTATTGGGTTACTTATAAATTTTCCTCTGCGATTGTCAATATCAATAATTTTGTATTTTGATCATTTATGTTTATTTTGAAATGTTTTTGACCGTGGAATCTATGTAATCGATCTATACCCAACATTTTTAAACAAATCTGTGCGAACATATTTAAATGTTAAATTTAAGTCAGGCATGAATGGCTATATGGTTTTGTAAAGTTATATTTTATATATAGAAATATTTTGGCCTTATGTTTAGATGGTGATGGTTACTGTTATTGTATTTTTTTTTTAATGATGAAAGATAAATATAGTCATGAAACAGTTTAATTTCAATTTAAAAATTATATTGATTGTGTTAAATCATAGCGTAATAATTTTGTCCATATTTGGAAAATTTGTGTTGTAGAAAATCTATAATTTTGAAGGTTGGATTGGATATTTGATTGTTGGAGTTTGGTTGGTTCTGTTGCAAGTGTTGATGTTGGATGGGGAATTTTTGTCATTGTCTTGAGGATGTGATGCATTCATGTCACTTGTGATTGATTGATCTCATTTACTGCTCCAACCCAAATTTTGATGTTTGTTATTATTTATCATGAAGCAGTTAACAGTAGTCCTGCCATGATTTTACCTTTAAGACTCCAGAGAGAGTAAGGTATAATTATTTTTGATATATGTATAATATTTGCCTCTAAGACTCCCAAAGATGAGCAAGGAAATATTTTATAAATAATAGCCCCTAAGACTTAGATGTGAGCAGGGCAGTGCAATAGTGTTTTCAGAAAATTATTATGGGTTGTAGTAGCTTGGATAGAATGAAATGTGATAATCATCTAAGTGTTCATGAAACATTGTATGCTTTGGGAGTAGTGATTGAATTCTTTTATCTATATCAAAGTTGTGAAGTGCTAATCAATCTTTTGGCTGTCAGTATCTGTCAGATCTTTAGAGGAATGGATGAGTATATAACATAAATATATAGCACCAAACTTCGGGGCTCAGTTAATTGATTATTCTTGATGACAAATAATCTATTACATTGATTATCAATTAGGGCTTGAAAAACAAACATATCAATGTTTTATTTTCCATTATAAGTGACTTTTAAACATGAAGTTCAATTAGTGAATGTTTTTTTTCCCAGGGTTATAGGATCGGCCGGGGCCCCCCCCCCCCACCCCCCACTACAAACCACTTCGTTCTGGCGGGGCCGCTCCTCCCCCCCCCCAACAAAACAATTAGTGAATGTTTGTTGATAATAAATTGCATTAGTACAATTTTAGTAAAATAGTGTTTTGGGCACAAAAACGAATAATTAGTGAAGTTGATTTTTTTTTTTATGTATATAAAATGGTGTTAAGTTTTAAGGTCCAGAAAATTTATGGGTATCAATTTAATAATTTTATATTTAACTACCATTATCTTGAGTGAGAAAGTTGTCTCACAATATTATTGAATTAGTTATTTTAAGGCATGTGAACATTTTATTATATTTTAAATATTACAAGGTTATATTGAATTTGATATGAAATTTCTACATTTCAATATTGTATAAGTGTAGAAGCCTCAATATCATTATCTATAAATAAATGTTAGTTAGTGATCTCAGTTGTTACTTTCTTTCTCTCTCTATATATATATTTTTAGAGGAATTTATTATTGTTATAGTGATAGAAGAGACTTTTTATAAGCCAATAAGTTTATGAGTTCAAACAACTGAAATTTAGATTGTCGGATAGCTACTATGAATAATAAAATTAAAAGGCTTGTATTTTGCTTAGTTGAGTAATTGCTTGTTGGGATAATGATTGGAGATGGTGAGCCCTTGATCTGTGGTAGTTACTATATATATATATATATATATATATATATAGTAATATATATATATATATATATATATATATATATATATATATATATATATCTTAGATTTTTTTTATGAGTATATAATATTGTAGTACTAGTAGTAATGGATAATAGTAACGAAATGCCAGTTAGTGGTAATTTTGATTTGGGGAGTTTAATAGAGAAACTGGAGG
Organism: Epiperipatus broadwayi; assembly: GCA_028023455.1. Classification (NCBI taxonomy): domain Eukaryota; kingdom Metazoa; phylum Onychophora; class Udeonychophora; order Euonychophora; family Peripatidae; genus Epiperipatus; species Epiperipatus broadwayi. Next base: position 177,354 of record JAQFVV010000724.1, on the reverse strand, counting down.
CTATGATGAAAACCAACTTAAAAACTAATTATGATGAACTTAGAGCTGAGATAAAAACGAATTCTGATAAACTTTCCCAGAAACTAGAGACTAGTTTAAAAACTAACTCTGATGAACTAAAAGAGGAACTTAGAACTGAGATGAAAGTCAATTCTAATGAACTTTCTAGGGAATTAAAAGATGAATTAAAAGCTCTGGTAGATAATAGTGTTAGGAGAGTAGAAATAAAAGTTGATGAAAAAATGGAAGAATATAAAGAACCCGTAGACATGACTAGTGAAAATATTAATGAAAATAAAGAGTATGCTAAAATAGTTGATAAATCCTCAGAAATAAGATTAAATTTACAAAAGCCATCAGAAAAAGTAGAATTAAGTTGGGAAAGATTGAAGGACACTGTTCAGAATTTAGAAATTGGACAGTTAGGTTTTCAATGGTTAGACAATAGTACTCTAGAGTTAAGAGAAATAAAAATGCATTATAATAAAATGAATGAAGGTGTTCAAACTTTAGAAGTTGAATTAAGTTCACCAGAAAAGATTAAAATTAACTCTCAAAAATTACTAGAAAGAACAGAATGTGTTTATCAAAGTCAATATAAAGAACAGTATCATGGTAATTTTGTGTGGTACAAAGAAAGCATATTTTTATATATATTAGAACATAAATATTTAAGTGGTAATTTGTACAATTGTTGCAATAGAAATGACTTATTTTACAAGTATGCCAGCAGGACAAATTTAGTAAGATATATCTTATTGAAATTTGAGAGAAATAAAAAGGTAAAGAAATCTAAAGAGAATTTTCTTTATGAAGATTGTAATAGAAGGATGAAAGTAGGCAAAGCAAAAGTTAAACTTAAAGTTGTAGAAGGAATGATAAATAATATTGATTTTCTTAGAGAGAATATTGACAAGGAAAGAGATGTAGGGAAAGCAAAGGTAAAATTTAAAAAGAATGAGTAAAAAGATATTTGATTTGAATCTTGGTAAAAAGAGGATTGATGAGAAAAAAGAAATTGGCAAAGCCAAAATTAAACTTAAAATAAGAAGTGATGATGTGATTAGTAAAAATTTTCTTCGAAAAAATATAGCTAAGGAAAGAGATTTAAATAAACCTAAAGTTAAACTGAAAAGAATTAATATAGAACAGAATGATTTTCAAAATGATTTTCAGAAATTTTTTTAATGCTGAAGTTGTATTACATCAATCTGATTTGCAATTTTTAAAGGATTATTTAGAAAATTTGAATGAATACCATTCAAAATTTCCCAAAGTATTGTTTTCAATTGAACATAGAACAAGTGAAATAAATCAAAGACTTGCTCAAGCCGATGATATTTATCACGATATTCAAATGAAAGATAATAGATTGTCTGATAAAGTAGCAACTATTATTGATAAAATTAAGAACTATGTTAGTGCTTATGATCAAGTTAGTATTTATGTAAAGGATATAGAGGCAGAATCTAAGGAGATCATAGCAAAATCTTTAGATGCTGATCCCAAAATTATTCTAAAGTGATTGAATTATAGTAAAACGTTATATAAAAATCTTGTAAATCAAAGCAAACTTCTTCACAAAGTTCAACATACTGGAAATTCTTTTCAAGAAGAATTAAAAAGGCACTTTTGATTATTTTTTATTTTTTAAAGAAAACTTGGACAAATATCTAGATGATCTGAAAGATAGATATAAATAGATGAATATGGTTATTAATAGGAAAAATAATATTCTTTAAACCATGATAGTCCTTAGAAAGATTACAAATTTGAGAAGTTTTTCGATATCTCATAATTAATTAGTTATTTGCAAAGACATTTTTTTTTGGTGGATTAGGGGGTATTGTAAATATCGATAAGTCTATCTATATTTTAAAAATTATCATTTGTTATTAAAAAAAAATCTCTTTGAGTTGATGTTTATATATGAAGTATTATTATTATTGTTTATGGTTATTAGGTATAGTTATTGTTTGAAGTTATTATTTTATTTATATGTTGATGGTACATCGTTATGAATATTTAATTATTATAAATAAATGAAGACATATAAATTGTTGATTATATAAAAAAATTATTTTATTTGCAGTGATTATTTAAAAAAATGCAATATTATTATTTATGTATATATATATTTTTAAAGCTGTCAAATAAATTTTCAATTTAATATTTTTTATATATATGCTTGATATTTTATTTTTTTTAATGTTAATTGTTTAAAATAAAACATATGTAACAATGGTTTTCAAAACAGCATTTGCTAGCACGTGGAACAACAGCAACAACAAAAAGAAGCCATTATTATTAGAATAGTGATTAAACAAACAAAAGGATAAAATTTGTTGTACTTTGTTTCTTTGAAATTGCCATTCTTAAGAATAGTGGAATAAGATAAATTTCTGTAATCAATACATAAACATGACTGGCTAATATATATATCGCAGCCAGGGGGCTGCACACTTTTCTTTCATTTATTCCAAGGCAGTTTAAAAAGAAAAACTAAGCAAATTTCAACACATGAATTTCATTGCATCTGAAGCCGAAATTTGACATAGCTATCTGGAATCTATAATGGTCAATCTAATAATAATCTGGAGGTAATTAGAATTAATATATTGGATTCAACATTTCAATTTATTTATTTATTTTTCAAGGTAAGAAATTTTAGAAGGATAAAAATATACATACATCCAAGAATTGACAATTTTCTCTAATGTGATAGTTTCTTCACTTTAACTAGAATGCATTCTAATATTAAACGGATAAAGAAATAAAACAATAGAATAAGTTGACTTTTGAAGGAAAGGTAAACAAGTGAACTTTGAAAGGTAGTAAATAATTTTATATGTATAAATGATATATAAATATATTTTTGAGATCGATATTTTTGTTTACTTTTATTTTTCATTATAAAAATATAACGTTTTATAAATATTCAATTCAAGCGTCTTGTTTTTCAACAGCAATAAACATTTAACAGGTGTCAAAATTAACACTTAAGTAATTTAAAATTCTAAAGTATGGCTTATAAGTTTGGGTTGCATATGAGTTGTTATGTATATTTTAATAAGTAAATTTATATTCGCAAATTTTTATTATAAACATTTTTTATTATTAATTTATTTATTTTCATTTTTTTTTTAAACTTCATATAATAATTCTTATGCAGACCAAAACAATAATTTATATATATTTTCTGTATATATAATATATATATAATATATATATATATATATATATATATATATATATTTGTTTTATTTTTGAATGTTTGAAAAATATAAATATGGATTTGTGTTTATATTAATGCATACTTGTTAAGCACAAATATGTCTTTATCTATTTAATATATATACTTATTGCAAGTATATATGTATATTTATTATTTGGGTTTGTATTTAAAACATTGATATTACCTAAAATTAAACCATAATATAAAAATAAAGGATGTACTATTTGTTTTATAAGTAATGCCTTTGTAATTTATTTGAAAGAGTATTAATATTTTATTCTTATTTTTTTTAATGCCAGAGTCATTATGAAATTAATTGAATTCACAATTTAATAGAGGATAACTTCATATTTCACTTATTGTTTAGTCTTTAGGTCACTTACACATATTATTATTCATTGATAAGTTTAGATATACATAAATTTACATAATAGATGTGTATATTGGATTTAATAGAATTCCCTTTGTTTCTGATATATATATATATATATAAAATATATATATATATATATATATATTTGTTACAAAAAAAAAAAAAATTAAAATAATTGTGTTATTTTTTTAATATGTTCTTTAATTATTCATTACATTTGGTGTATCAAAGTTAGGGGCTTGGTTAACTAATGATTATTGTTGCAAAAGTTCATATGTTTATTTTCATTTGAGATCATATAAAGATACATTCCATTATATTTGGCTTTCCCAATGTTTGGGGCCTTCTTTCTTCAATTTAAATGGAATGCAGCAAGTACATTCCATTACAATATATATATATTATAATATATATTGTAATATATATATATATATGTGTTACATTCAAATTTAATAGTAACTTTTTTTTTTATCTAATACAGAATTAAAAACAAACTGTCAAAATGCACAAATAATGAATTATTAATTTATTAATATGTTAGATTGATTGAAATATTAAAATAAGCTTTAAAAAAATAAATAAATTATAGAATCAAACAAAGATTCTAATCTTTAAATAAAATATATAATAAAAAACCTTTTGATTTTAATAATAGCGAAGATTTTTTTAATTATAAAAAAAAAAAAAAAATACAAACAGTTCTTTAAGGCAAAGTCACAATTAAAGAAATGATTCCGAAATAGATGAGTTCCCGCCCAGAGATAGACACAGACCTGAGTGGAAAACCCAAAATCTTACATTGGACACAAACCAAATAAACCAATGGAATACAGACATGAAATATGTTTGATGAATCCTGCATTCCAGAGATAAGGTACCTGAGGACTATAAAAAGAAATCCAAAACAATTAGTTAGTTAGTTGGAGAATCAGAAAATTAAAGTTTTGAATTCATCTGTAAAAATAATTTTTAAAAGTTATCGCCGTCACCAAAAAAAAATGTAATTAGCTTCATTGTGCTTCCTTTGGTGTGGCTGGCCGAAGGTAGCTTTCATCTCCACGGAGCCCAGGATCAAACCACTGGCACCGTCTTCAGAAAACATTGTAAATGCGTCTTCATAAATCGTCATCGCCCACAAGAAATGGATCTTGTATAAATTTGGATCTTCCTCATGAAGGATCGAGCACGAACAAAGGAAAGTATAAATTTATAAATGAAACATAAACTCTCTTAAGTTTAAAATCTTCAAACTTTATGTGTTTTTTTAAAATAAACTATAGACTTTCTTTTTGAGCCAACCTGAACTTTTACCTTTCTATAAACTTTGTGATTTTAAACTCTTAGCTAAAGTTTTCAACGTAATCTTTAAAAAAAAAAAATGTATTGTATTTTATTTTTGTTTATTCATGTTTAATTAATATCTGTTTATAATAGGGTAGGGGTTTGCGATTGCAGACTTAAATTTAAAAATAGAAACACATCGTTATTTGTGCATTATTAAATTTAAAAAGAAAAGCAGGTTATATAAATTTGCAGTAAAAAAATAAGTTAAAATATAAATGTCATCTTAAAAATGATTTTAAAACCTTAATTAAACTAAAGATTTTTGTTTTGAATTAAATTAATAAAATGATTTAAATGTTAGTTGAGTGTAGATAGCTGCTAGACTAGTTTAAATATGTTACTTTTAAAGAGTGTTTTGATTTCGGACTATTTGTTTCGTAATTGTGTCAATGGTGGTGGAAAGATATATGGACGTTTATATCAATGTAATGTGAAGTGTGTTAACACCTAGGGCTATGAGTCCAACTGAATGCATGACCCCAAAGAGAGGTAGTCATATCATTGAAATGGACACAGAGGTATTTCCTGCGCCATTGACCCATTCCAGTTCTATGGATTGAGAAGATAAGTCGGCAAGATAAGACCGCTCTCTCATCCATACGCAGCGTTTTTTTCTTATTATTGCATTCATGATTCCTTCTCCAGATAGAAGCACATTCCTATACTGGTTGAAGCTCATATTTTCTCCAATAATATCATGTTGTTCAGATGCACATTCCTGTCGCGTGATTCTATGCTAACATGTTCATATTGCATTGGTTGCTGATATATATCTGGAAGCGAGCATTGGTGTGGCTGCAAACTTTTAGCTTGGAATTGTTTGAAAGTCTTTTAGGTGCATGGTCTGGGTAGCTCATCTATACTCAACATTTCTAAAATTTAAAATTAAAAGTTAAAAAATAAAATAATAATGAAACAGAATAAAACAAATTTCTTTCTGTGTTATAAAAATTATTTTTTAAAAGTTTGTGCATTATTAATTATATACGTAAATAAAATCTTTTTTGTGTGTTATTAATACTGACAGTGATTGCCTTTATTATTATTTATTATTAAAAATATATTTTACTAAATATATAAGTTTCTGTGTCTACTTGAGCTAGTGACTAGGTCTGACGGCCGTGATCTTAACAGCACGTATCTGTCGACTTTATAAATTTTCTAGGTTCAAAGTAGCCTAGTGGTGCTCTGTCAGCAGATGCGGTAAGACTGGTTATTTCATCATCATCCCCGACTGTTATAATATATATATTAAAAATAAATACATATTTTGTACAATGGACACAATTTTTGATCCATACTATTAATTTTTTTTAATTCTCTAATAAGATTATCACATCTAATCATAGAAATAGAAGTTTTAATTATTTTTTAAAAACTATTTAAAATTTCTTGATGCCTTTATTTGATGAAGATATAAATATGGCAGCTATAGATATAATTTACTTATTTAGTTCAATCATTTATAATTTTCCAATGAAAGCAATATATTTATACTAAGCAAGGGGAGTAATAAATATCAACTTTAATAAATAATAAAAGACATTAAATTGTAATTACATATTTTTAAAAGAAATGATAATAGATGAAAAGTACAACTTTTAAATTGGATTGCAAGAGGAGAGTTTGCTAGTGTGATGTGGAAAATATGTATTGAAGAAACTGTATTAAACTTGGAGACATTTTTATCTTGCAAATAGTTGAAAATGGTAACAAATTATGAAATGCATTATATGCATTTATGTGCACTTATCAACTCTTATGAACCAATAGGGAATAACATATTGCTGAAAATAATAAATTAAATTTCAGTAAAATGTATTTATGAAGAATGGCTATTTACAAAAATGTTTATAAAGCTTGCCTTAACAGCAAATTAAAAAGATATATATGATGAATTAGATGTAAAGAAAATAAATATATTTCCACTTTTGAAAACATAAAATTAAACATAAATTTAAAATAAATAAATAAAAATTTTATAAATAAATTTTAATAAATAAATAAACATTTTTATTCATTATATTTATTGATATTTTTTGGGGATCTGATCAATCTAGCATTAGCCCTGTTTACACATTTTCTTTTTATGATAATTATTAGATAGAAAGATTATTTAATTAATACAAAACTATTAAATGTTATAGTATTATATGCATTAAACCATTAATATTATATAATTAAAAATGACTAGATAGGTAAGAATACTATAAAAAAATTGATGCTTGATAATGCTAATACATATTTCTCTGAAAAGTGTATAATCTAAAAGTAGTGTCGTAACTAAAAGCTATTATATGGAAATCATATAGTGAGTTACTACTGTACATATATTGTTATAATATAAACTTAATCACATATGGTCTAATTATACATTACAAGAATCTCTGATTAGAAAGTTAGATCAAACATTTTAAAATGTAACAAAATAATATAAATAAAAGATTCTCTCAATTGATGATATATATCTAGTTAAAACGAAGAATGTAATTCAAATAAAATAAAATAATATTCATATTATATTCATAAAAATGTTTTTATAAAATTTAAATATTTCTAAAACTTCATATATATTAAAAGTAATCTGCATAGTTATAAAAAAATCACTCATATGTTTTATTCATTGAATATTAGAAGAGGAGGAGACTAGAAAAAATAATTTATAGTTTCTTCTTGACCAGACAAAGAAGGACACCAATGTATAAATAAAGATTATATAAGGTAAAAAATAAATAGTTTAGATATGAGTTTCTAAAGATAAAAAAATAATTTTGTATTTAAAAAAATTATTTGAGTAAATAGAAACATGTGAATTTAGAATTTTTCATTCTATACTTTTCTTTATTCCATCTCAAACAAATGACATGCATGTCCATATAATGCAAAAAAGAAGTTGATCCCCAATTTATGTATTTTGTGCAAAACCAACACTCATCAGTTAGGATAGATCATAATCTTCCACACATATACACAATCAGTGCTTAGATTATATTAAGATAGCAATTCCTTAAACTTTAATGGACAGGCATTAATCTTCTCACCCTTCCAACTATACAACTATTCATTTTATTGAAAAACTAGAGTTGGAATGCTCAAAGCTCTTAATGTATTTATTATAATCACAGCCATGACAACATTCCATCAATCTAATTTGTCATATTATCAGGCCATTACATATCCAAACCATTCATTTAATTGAAAAACCAATGATAAAATGCTCAAAGCTCTTGGTGGATATAATATTGTACTTATATCATGTAGTTATTACAACAATCTAACCACTCATATTATCAGACCATTATATATTCATATTGGATATGTAATGGTCTTATAATATGAGGGGTTAGAGTGATGTAATGCCTACATGCATATGACTACAATATCAAATTCACCAAACTTTGATCACTTTATGATTGGGCTTTCAATGAAATGAATGGTTGAATAGTTGGAAGAATGAGAAGATTGAAGCTTGTCCATTAAAGGTTTAGGCATTGTATTTTAATGTAACCTAAGCATATATGTGTGATAGATTATGATCTGACCCAACTGATGAGTACTAATTCTGCATAAAATACATATATTGAAGATCATTTACCTTTTTGCAGGTATGTGTCTATGTGTATTGGTTGTTTGAGATGGAGTGGAAGACAAATATAGACTGAAAATTCCTAAGTTCAAATCTCTATATTTACTTATATAAAAAAACATTCAATACACTGAAAGAATAGGCCAAAATATATTTTGTAAAGCTGTTTAGTAAGATAATTAAAGCTAAATCCTAATTTTATTAAAATAAAATAAAAACAACAACTAATTAAAAGTTATTATAAGATTTAATTAAAACTGGACAAAGAAAGAAAAACAACTAATTAGTGGTTATTACTAGATATAAAAAAACAGAAAAATAGCAAGGCAGCAAAAAAGCTGAGGGTTAACATGGAGACATCACTATAAATAAAAGACAAAGATAGAAAAGAGGGGGAAGACATCTTTTGATAGTCAATACCCATATCAAGATTACACTGTGAAGCTGGTAAAATTAAAGAACCCATTGAAACATGGTACACTCCATAACAGCTGTCTCTTAGTCTGTAAATATTAGTTGTCTTCATAGAATATAGCTGTTAAACACATTGAAATATTAATTCACAATTATATTAGCAAATTTCTATATAACTGAAATGATGAAAATGATGTGCTGTGTTAAACTGATCTACATGTGCCACCTGAAACTTGAATGTTGTAACTTTTCTAATAATGAAAATACCTATGATGAGTCTAAAAACAGAAGCTATGTAGCCTTGCTTCAGCCCATAGAACAATTATTTATTGCTTGTAGTTATATAGAATATCAACCCAAATCAAACAAGCATGAATTAAATTTAAAATAATATTAAAAACACAAATTGATTAGTTTTTTTTTTTTTTTTTTTTTGTAAATTACTGAGAAACAGTAAGATTTTTTTTTATAAATATGTAAATAAAAGCCCTCGATCATTTATAAAATTTTATTAGGATATTTTATTATATGTATATAAGTATTGTTTCAGTTTTTATTTCATTTATGAATTTTATGTAAATTTTTATTTATATGTAATATTTATTAATTTTTGTTATAAAAATTACAATTTAACATTGCTGGTAAAAATGTTAGAATGGAAAGTTTATTAAAGAAATGGAATATTAAAGTCTATCAACATTTGATAGTTATCTTGCATGTGTTTTCCAACATAGGTAATTTTAAAGGAATTCCAATGATTAATGGATATATAATTTTAACAACAATTGAGATTGTCTTAAATAAACCAATTTTGTTATTTAAATGACATAGTTATTTAGGCCATTCTTAACTCATTGGTCTCATTCAAAATGCATACATAATTCACCATACATTCTAATAAGTCATGTTCAGAGCTGTGGAAAAGATTAAGTTATTACTGGAGAAAACTGTGATGGTGCTACTAAAGAGTAGAATATTTATAAGTGTTCTTTCTTAGAAAAAAGTGCCACCCTAAGTTTGGTTTATCATAGTTTAAACCCAATTTATTATAATAGTTATTGATGAATGTTAAATGTGACCCTCTGAAATATAATTTGATGTATGCTGATCAGAAAATATAACTGGGTACTTTATAAAAAAGTCATACAGTAATAAGTTTAATCATCATCACCAATATCAACTTTAAACATAATTAATTGCATTTAAGTTTGGCTAATTATTAGTAGTGATATCATAATTTCCAACATAATGTAAGCAAAATAGCAAAAGTAAACTACACTTCTGAGAGCTATGACTAAATAGTGTTTCATGTCAATAATTGCAAGAAATAGATAGATCAAATTAGATGTGTAGTTAAGCAATCATTTATTGATATTGTTGGAAACAGAGCATACATAATACTTGTATATTATTCTGATTTTAAATGCAGCATAAGCCTTACTAAAATTAAAAATTAATATCAAAAGTCAAGGATGGCATCTCAATTTTAAAAATCTCATATTAATATAAAGTCAGTTTTTGTAGATATAAATATTAAAAACACATAGCTTAATGTATATGTGAGTTAAGCAGAAGTAAATTACAAATTCGAGAACTATGAATAAATAACACTCCATCTAATTTATTTATTGACGGCGAATGTTATTTATTTATATTTCTCAGAAGTGTTATTTATTTATATTTCTCAGAAGTGTGATTTACTTCTGCTTAATTTACATATATATTAAGCAATGTGTCATTAACATACGCATTATATAAATTTTAAATATTAATAAATCTTAATAAATATATGAGGCCTAACAGAATTACAAACAATTTTAAAAAGTAAATACATTTTAAATAGACTATAATATTGTTTTTATCAAATTTATAGTTACAGTAAATGCTTAATGTCTAATTTAACAGTTGTTCTATAATCCTCATAATGCTTTTACATAATTTACAGTACGTATTTCCAAAGCTGAAAAATTTGAATACACCACATGTAAGTTTAATATCTTTACGACTTGTATGTATCTACTATACCAATATTAAAGAGCAATGTTTATAACATTTCACTTTTTAAGCTTCGTTAAAAAAAAAAAAATACATCTAACGTATTTATGTTTAATGCTATGCACATATATATATATGAATGTTTTTAAATACAAAATAATAATTATGGCTTTTTAAAATCATTGAAATAGTTATTTTTTAGCATAAAAATTATTTGTTATAAATATTCATTATTATTTTTTTCTATATAAGCAGTTAAATTTTACATATTTCAATTTAGCAACTACTTAGCAAATATAAATTATTACTGTAACTCAGAGATCTAAACTATTTTCAGTTAATTACTTACATTCTTTTTAAAATTACTATGTAGTTATTAGTTAGTCTTTGAACTTTTACTCTGTAATTAAATTAGCATTGTCATACAATATTGCTTTGATCTTTCATAATCAATATAATATTGCTTTAATTAGTATTGATCCAAATATCTTAAGCAGTCTACTGACTTTAGACTTCCCAGGATGTGAGAATAAAAAGAAAAAAGTCAGGGAATTTAAATTAAGATGTTTGCAATATATTTTTGCTTTAGAAGCATCATTAATACGTAGAGCAGAATGTCTGTCAAAATAATGTCAGATAAAATTCATTAATATGAAAATACATACACTCGATGCTACTGAGATTTTAAAATTTTAGAGCAACTTTTTTTAAAAAAAATACGATTAATAAAATAAATTCAGAATTTTTATTTAAAATCTTTAACAAATTGTTAATGAAATAAATGATCAAAAAATAGTTTAAAAAATAGCTTACCATCAACATTATAATATTTATCAGACAACGCACTTCATAACTTTTAACTCATAATTAGTATCTAAATTAACAACAGATTCACTTCATCATCTAATGTAGAACAATTCATTATATTCAAGACCAACTGAGTATTGATCTTCATCAGGGAAAAACATATCCACAACATATCTGGCTTTATATCTCCTTATATCATTCAAATACTGATTTAAAAGATTTAATACTTTAAGATTTTGAATTCAAGCCATCTCACATGTATATCTATAGGTCTGAAACTCAATACGGTGTTATATGTTTTAATAACCTGTTATATTATAACTAAGCATTGAGCCTTAATTGATGTTATCATTTGGTGTCTACTGAAAAAAGAATTATATAGAAAATTATCAAGTCATGTCTTAAATATAAGCTAAGAGCATTAAGATCAAAGGCATTTACAAATACCATGTAAATGAAAAAAAAAACTTAAATATATAAATGCTGTTTTATTGCTATATCTAACTAGATTTATTGGAAAAGTTGCAGATTTCAAAATCTTTAGTTTTAAAACTTTCAAGTCATTATTTAAATAGTATAAGAGAATAAAAGAGGTGAGATAAATGCATGCAATTTGATTCTCCTCACAGACAAAGACCAAAAGTTAAAAACTATTCTGAAGATTTGGTTGGTATTATGAATTGATTACTCATGTTTAAACCGATAATTTGAAGTGGAATGGTAGAGTAAATTATTACTATTAAAGCAAGCATTCTGACTTCCAGTAATGTGCTTTTGAAAGTTTTCTATCTCAGAATTATGCATTTTTATTACTACATAATAAATCACTATTCATAAAAAATTAAATAGTAATCATATACATATATATATATAACTAAACTTAAATATATTCCAAACAACGGTAAACAATTTATAATATAATATAAATAAAAACTCAAAAAGAAATATTTTCGATTATATTCATAATCATTTTCAATTCAACTTTCAAAATGGAATCATCTATTACCAACCGGAAACACATGTCGATTTAAATATCCCACAATTCATTAATCCTAACATTTGCTGACTGTCTGTTTATTATCGTATTTTTATACCGACTAATAAAAACTGCCTCTTTAATTTTTCTTTTTTTATTATCTCTCTCTTGGTCTAAAATTTTTATTTTGTTTATATCAAAATAAAATTTACAATTACAATTCCTATCATGATCATAAAAAACAGATTCAGTATATAACTTGACTTCATTATTATTATCATTACATATCTGTACATTTTTCAAAACTCTTTTATACAACAATTTATATTCTTTAATTGTGAAATATTTAAATCGACATATGTTTCCGGTTGGTAATAGATGATTCCATTTTGAAAGTTGAGTTGAAAATGATTATGAATATAATCAAAAATATTTCTTTTTGAATTTTTATGTATATTATATTATAAATTGTTTACCGTTTGTTTGGAATATATTTAAGTTTCGTTATTGTATTATTAATATCAGCAGATATTTATTTTGTTTTAATATATATATATGCTTCACTTTTAAATGCACACATATATATTGATTCAATGAATTTGCCTTTTAAGCCAAACTTGTAAAATTTCTACTATAATGCAAAAATTCTTCAGCTATTCATTCTCCAACATAATTGCTTATAAAATTATAATGTTAATATTTATTTGTTTATGATTATTTAAACTCTGTCATAAACTGATGCAAAAAGTTTGTTGATTTGGAGTCACACATTTATACATCCTTCTCAATGTTAATCTTTTTAATATCATCTTGTAATCTAATTGTTCCTGTTGTATTTTTATAAGTATTCTTCAGAATATGAAAATATCCTGGGTCTATACCTTGATGACGCAATGCTTTAATCACTGAAGAAATGCTTATAGAATCAGATGTCTTTTCATAATCTATAAATCTAAAACATAATGGCAACTCAGATTTATTGTTTTTTTAATAAATTTTTTCAATACTTGGATATGATCCATGGTACTAAAACCATTTTTAAATCAGGCTGGTTTTTTTCTATTGTTAAAATCCAAAATTCTCTATATACAAATTTTTTTTGTATAGAACATAGGTTTGTAATTTTTAATATCTTCTTTATCACCTCTTTACAATACTAATATTAACACTACATTCTTTCAATTATCTGGTAAATCTTTATAATTTAGACATTTGTATATAACTTTTTCAAAATCTTTTCTATTTTTTCACCTGCTTCTTTGAAGATATCAATTATAATTCCATCATTACCTGGAGCTTTCCCTTCTTCACAAATTTAATTATATGTAGTATTTCTTCATTTATATATCCTGAATAATTCAGAAGATATAGTAATTGTAAGAGATATTTTGCCTTCTTTTTCTATTGCTATATAAATCTTGACAGAACTCTTCTACATATTTCATGATGCCATCTCCCTTTTTAGTAATAGTTCATCTTTTTTTCTTATTGCAGAAATAAGTTTGCTACCAATATTATATTGCATTCTCAAGACTATTATTCTCTTCTACAGATTTATTTTCTGGTTTACAATTATATTTTCTTATATCATTATCCACTCTTTTCCATACCATTTTACAAAATTCAAAATATTCAATCCTTCTTAATGCACCTTTTTATATGCTTTCATATTCCTTATTTTTTTCATAAATTGTTCTATCTCAGTGGAAATTTTATTGGTCAATTACTGTTTTTTGTACTAGCTATCTTTATTGAAGTTTTTGCAAGAGTATAAGTTATCTTTCTATTGATTTTATTTAAATCTGAATCATATTCAAAATCTGTTATTATTTGAAAACCATTTGAAAGTTCTAATATAAATTCAGTGAAATGTTTCTGAAGATTAAAAATATTAACTATAAATATTTTTGTCTCCCTAATTTTGCATTGAAATGTATCTTATATCTTACTAATCAATAATTATTTCCAGAGTTGAATTTATTAATATAACACTACAATCTTGAAACAAATTTTCTGTTAGTCAAACTATAATCATTTAGATGCTTCCATGTCCATTTCCATTTAATATTTTTCTCAAAAAAAAAATCATAATATAAAGTTTTTCTTTTTCCACAAACTTCACAAGTATGTGTTCTTTTTCATTTCTATCACCATAGCCAAAATTACCTAAAGCACTTTCACTTTTCAATTGTTTATCGATTCCAGCCTTAAGGTTTCTTATGAAAATTGTAAAATGTTGTTTTCTCTGTTCAAAAGTCTTTTGTACATCCATATAAATTCCTCTACTCCATCAGCACAATGAGAACTTGTTGGGGCATAAACTTGAATTACATGCATTAGATAATTCTTCTATTAAGTTAAATAACTAATGTTGTCACTCTGTCTGATACACCATCAATATCCACAATGTTCTCTTTCACTTTTTATTTATAACGAATCCTGCTCCAATTGTACTTCTCATATTTGTGGCTCTGTAGTATAATACATGTCCATTTTTTAAATCAATTGTTTTTCACCTTTTCTTCTAACTTCACAATGTCCAATAATATCCCATTTAATATGAGAGAGTGCTTCCATTTCTTGCAATCATCTTTACTTGAAAGTGATATGCAATGGTAAGTACTTAAATAAAATAGTGTCATCAAATGGCAACCTGTGACCACACCCAGAAAATTTTTAGCACTCTCAGCCTTTGGCCACAAACTGTTGCTTTGGCTAGGAATTTTAAAGCCACCTGGGATTAATGCCCATGATTTGTTTTTGTCTGACAGACTGTAAAATATCAGAAAAACATTCACACACATTAATTCTGCCTGCAAAAAAAATTAACAGATTACAGTTAAGAGCTATCAGGCATCATGTTTGTATACTATAAGAATAATCACATAGCAATAACAGCTTCAACAACAAGAACATATAAAATGGACATCAGGAATTTGCTCTGCTTGGTTTCTTTAAAACCTCAAAGAGAAATAAAAAGATCTCATTTTGGTTGGAAACAAATTCCTTTCTGCAGTTATGGATGGAAATATATTATGGTAATAACGGAATAAAAAACAAGGACACATATTGATTTTAAAAATGGATAAAAATATACAACATAAGAAAAGATTCAAACTGCTAAGTTTATGACTATTCAGTAGTCAAAACATGCTATACTATACTATTATGATTAAATAAAGCTTTTTTCTAGATACTTTGTCGTATTTATTTTTTAATTACATTAATAATAGAGTGAGGTTAGAGATATTCGATTCAAAGGCAGGAGATTTAAAAACCAAGGAAAAATCAAATAACATTTTTATATATTGAGATAGGAGAAAGATAATTAAAAAAAAATGTATGAATAAAAATGAAATTGTTGTAAAATATTTTTTTATTTAGAATTTTCTAAAAAAAATACTAGCATGAGGATAGAGTATAATAACTAATGAAACAGTTTTTATTAAAATGGAATAGCAGAAAAACAAATGCCTCATTATTGAAAGACTCGACATTGTTTATTAGAAAAAAGATAGTAGGGAAAGAAGTTGATAGAATTATTAAAGTATATATATATATATTGTAACAATTATTTACCAATTAATCAATATAAATATGTATTTTTTTGTAACTATTTAAATTAACATAGAAATACACCTCTCTCAGATGTGTGGCATATTTCAAGCCATTTGTAACAATATTTTATAAATTAATATAAATTATGTATTTGTAACTATAATTTGTAACTATTTTAATATGTCACATTTGTAACCATAATAAATATTTAGATAGGGAAAATTATTAATTATTAGATATATGCCTATCCAATTCATCATAGCATAGATAAAGAAATTATAGAATCACTGTGCCACTTGAAAATATCAGCATTAAAGATTCTTGGTATTTATTTATATATTGGGGCAGTCATCTGAACAATAAAACATACTGGACATTGTCATCTAATAAAAATAATATTAAACATAGCAACTGAATAAAAGTACCCACTGTGAGATTTCTGGAGTGCCTTATGCTTATCTCCAATACTAGGTTCTTCTAACAAAGAATCCTTCCTATCCTTCTTTCCAAATATATAAGACCATTCATGGTCATATGCACACACGGGTGCTATTCATGACAACTTATAAAAAAATATATTTTATAAAACTAATATTATGAAGTTGGAAAGGGATGGTATCACTCTTTATTCAGTTTAGCTAAGTACATGTGTTTTCCCATGAGCGCCACTAGATTGTTTTCAATCTAGATAAGTATCTATTTATAGTGTACTTGAGTTCAAACTCATTCAGTACATATTTATTACACATGACTTGGATGACTATTGAACAAAAATGACATTCTTACATTTTATCTATATTGATAAAATTACAGGATCCCAATATTACCAAAGTTTATACTATAGATCAAAGATTCTTATAGACATTGCTAGCTCATTAGCGTATATTGATGAACAGACATGTATAATCCTATTAATGGCTTCCAAACAAGCATGTGAAGACCATTATTGATATTGATGGCCATTTAACTAAATTATTTATCACAATAAAGGTAATAATGATGATGATGATAATAATATCATAATAATGATAATAATAGTGATATCATAATAATGATTATAATAGTGATGATGATACCAGCCATGGCTTATCAATAAACTCACAACAATAAATTCATCTTTATAAACTTATAGGCATCTATTAAAATTATCCTATTTCATACTGGGATTTAATAATACTAATGGTGATGATTGATCATCATGAATCTCTTTGCATAATATTCAATTTTCTATAAACCCCTATTTACTAAAATATATTCATTACGCTAAACATTAAATTTAATGATTATAATTTATTAATGATGATTGATGGCGATCATAACTTTTATATAGTATTATTTGAAACATTTTTAAACTAATAACATGATATCCATCTTTGATGAGGATGATCTAAATTCATGGACACAACACAATTTTAGCTTTCTATGTTGAACTATAATTATCAAAATTTTGGTTATTCTCAAGCATAATCCTTAAATACTTAAATATCAACATTCTAGTTTACCTATTATTTTGCGGACGCTTAATATTTGCAAGTGATTGCTCAATATATACGAATGGTAATACTTAATAACTGCGAGCAATGATGATGAATTAAAATGATAGAATTAAGACAAAAAAAAACACAATATTCTTAATAATAACTCGGAAACCAATTAAGATATATAATTATATTTTATTAACACTACTACTCTTTCTTTCCTTCTTTAAAGTCAAATCGACAATTAAATAAATGGCTTATTAATATAAAAATTTATATAAGTATAAGCAAATAAACTTAATATATAGGTTTGTCACTTTTCTTGATATCTCAAAATAAGCTGACTTAAATCAATATTAGAAAAAAAAAATACATATTCTATAAATGCTTATTTAAGACTTTTCTTACTCATCATATCATAAAATAAATTTCAGGTGTAACTTGTATATGTTATTTCATTTCCATTCAAATGTAATGCCCTACTTTTTAATTTACCATTTTAAACTAATCATATATAACCTATTCTTTGATGTGTTTGGATAAGCAGTTACACATTCACGCATTCGGTAATGTTAACATATATGTTTAAAATGTATACCCATAAATTACATATATAAAAATATCTTTTCTCTTTTGCAACCTTATAGCGAAAGAAAATAAAATACATATATTAATTTTTAATATGCAACAAGATAAAATAAAAATAAAAAACATTATAAATGCATATATCTATAGGTTGCTCATTATCATTAACATCTGAAGAACAATTAAAAAAAAAAACATTTCAACATTACAATATATAATAAAAAAAAATAATGAAAAATTTAAGTTTAAAGATTTAAACTATGTTTGTGCTATGTTGTGAGATATTGCAAATAACTATAGATAAACAAGTCTTTAATGTTTCTGTATCAAAAAAAAGAAAATTGCTTTGACCAGTAAATTAAGGTTTACTTTTAATAAGTAAAAGAATAAA
Organism: Epiperipatus broadwayi; assembly: GCA_028023455.1. Lineage (NCBI taxonomy): Eukaryota > Metazoa > Onychophora > Udeonychophora > Euonychophora > Peripatidae > Epiperipatus > Epiperipatus broadwayi. The sequence continues at coordinate 158,612 of JAQFVV010000724.1, read as the reverse complement.
ATCGGTTAAAGAAAGTTCATATTTACCCGTCTACTTTTTACTTCTTATTAATGTCCTGAATTTGAATTTTAGACTGCTTTTCTTTGCTCACCAACAACAACAACAACAAAAAAAAAGAAAGTTATTGCAGATACTTTTAAGATAATGCTGAATCAATTGACTTTCTTGTTTCTTCAATTCCATTATTATTCACTGTTGATTGGCTTCCTTCTACCATTTAAAAAAAAGTTATTATAAGTACTTTGAATAAGTAGGTACCGGTGGATTTGCTTGTCTCTCTTCTTTAAAAAAATAATTGCTGTTGACACTTTAGATGATTGAGGTAAATCAACAAAAATTTGATTTATGGCTTCAAACTTGGTTCTACATGGCTGTTTTAAATTTTCTTTTTCTTCTATTTCCTCTTCTCCATTCATTGGAAGGCAGTGAGCTTTTAATAAGACAGGAACTAGGAACAAAGCATTCCATATAGCTTGTGTGGTTGGCTTCAAAATCTATCATTTTGTTGGTTATTACTGGATACATGACTTCATAGACAGATCAGCGATTTTGACTCTTTCTGTATTAATCAGGAAGCAGAAAAAGATGGTTTAGCAATGCAGAGGCATATTATTATGCATAACCAAATATGTTAATATCATTTTTATAATTATTACTAACTTATAATAAATTCAATCTTGTTCCATTTCTCTCCTATTCTTTAATATTGCTTGAAAATTGCTTTATATCAACGCACATTTCATTTGCTCTTTTTTTTTCAACTTTCAAAGAGTGAGAAAAAAAAATTAAAGCGTTCACTCTCTTTTTTAAAAAAAAAATTCGAGCTTACATTTCTGCTTAAGAATAATAACAAGGAAGGACCGACTGAGTTGAGTCTCAAAATAATAATAATAATTTAACTGATCATCTCTCTAAAAAAATTTATGACTAACTGATCATCTCTTTAAAAAAATTTATGACTGACTGATTAAAAAAATTGTTTTAATCATTTATATCGCGAATTTCAACCAAAGAAAAAAAAAACATCTGGAAATCTTTATCTTAAAAAAAAAATCAAAGCTTCACAAGTTTGACTTAAAATTGATCGCTATCATCTACATCAAAGCACCTCTTTTGTAAAAATAATTTTAAGATACAGATAACAACAAAGCTGGCCATCTATAGCCATCAGAAATAAGTGTAAAAGCATCTTTGTGTTTGTACAGATCTATTCATTGTTTCACACGTGTACAATTTTTATCTCCTAATCTAACAATTTTATTTCACACCTTTCTGATTTACTCTCTTTTAACAAAATGAAAGTTAAATAAATTTAACACATATTATTTAATAATAAAAAATATTATATAATAAATCACAAAAAGAACTGCTTATTCATAATAATAAATCTATACATATAAATCTCTGTATGTATAAAAGAATAAAAAAAAATTTTTTTTTTTTTTTTTTAAATAATTGAATACTGTATGTATATGTACATTTTGCCTCACCCCCAAACAAAAAAAAAAATTTTGAATATAAAAAAAAATTGCTTAGGTCATGAGTGCCATTGGTTTTAGGCTACGTACATTATATGTGCCTTTTACTCCTTCTGACGATTCTAGTACAAATGCATTTTCCCCTTTTCTTTCCTTGAGCATGAATGGCCCTTCATATATATTATAGAACTTTTTGAATGTATGCTTCTGCGGGTCTACTTTGCATTTGCTGATGGGAATTATTCCCAGGCCTACCTATGTGTGGTTTACTGGGTTTTGTTGGAAAGTGTCTGCCTAGCTGATTGTTTCCAACTCTCACACTGGAGACTTTATAATTATAGTTCTCCTTCCTCCTAGGATAACCTTCGGCCATATTTTCTGTGGCTCCTAGGGCATCTAACATATCTGCCACTCTCTCTAGGGAGTATACATCAGCAGCTATTAGGGCCTGCTCTACCTGTTTTGGGAAGTTCCTTCTGGTTATCCTAATGATTTGGGGCTCAGATAAGGGACATGCTGTAAGCATTTTTAAAGTAGCAGCCTGACTATGGAAGAACTGCGTATAAGTTCCTTCTCTAGGGGTATATTTTTGCTGACTAATTTTGTACTTAAGACTATCCTGTTTCTCTTCACTCCAGAATGTCTGAAGTAGCATACTCTTAAAGTCCCCATATGTTTCGGGTCTATAAAAGAGTGCACGCCACCAACTTTTTGCTGAGGCATGAAGGTGGTTGCTCGCGACTGCTAATTTTTCTCGGTCATTTAGTCGACTCAAAGAAAACAGTTCATCGAGCCCATTCAAATATTCTATGGGATTTTCTCCATATTCACCCCTAAAAACTTTCACTTGTATATATTTAGCTATGTTGCTACTTCTTCCCTCATTTATTAAACTATCTTCCTCTTCCTCTGTCCTTCTGGGACCCTTTTCTATTATCTGCCCATTTTCTATTCCTATAGGATTATTCTCGTATATCTCGGGCCCTAAACTTTGTGGTATTCTACATGACCCACTACTTGGGGTTGCCTTAACTTGCATTTCTTTTATTTCTGTGAGTTTGTCTTCCATCATTATCAATAATTGATGGTTTAGGTCTTTTTCCTGGCAACGCAGGTATTCTTTGACTTCCTCCACTACCATTCTCTGCTGATTTTCCAGCTTTTCATTAAAGTCAACTTGATCCTTCTGGCTATTGACTTCTAATTCTATTACACTTTGTTTTAAGCTTTCTATTTCTTCTCTTGTGGTCCCTGTCATTTGCTCCCCTATACTCTGTACCTCTTTCTGTACTTTCTTTAGCTCATGATCGGATTTACCTTGCTTTTTTCCCAGATCTTTATATTCGACTTTTAACTGTTTCTGTACAGCAGCTACCTCTAATTTTAAAGTATTAATCTCACTGCTTACACTTTCTTTGAAATTATTCTGAGTTATTTTAAGGCTTTCATTTTTGTTGATCATTTTCTGATATCCTTCTTGTACAGCTACCAACTCCTCCTTTACAACACTAAAACTTTTCTCCCAACTTTCTTGACTTGTTGTAAATTTATCGGCAAGTTCCTTATATCTTATGTCACATCTGTCATCAAACTCTTGCCATTTGTTTTTTAATTCTATTTCAATATTCTCAATTTTTTTAGATTGTTGACCTATATCTAGCTTCATTTCCTGAGCTTGTTGGTCTAGTTTATTATCTAACCTTTGAGATTGTTCATCAAATTTCTGATTTATTTGGTTCATGCCCTCTTTCATTTCCTTCATCTCTTGTGATTGTTGATCAAATTTCTGATTCATTTCTTGTGATTGTTGATCAAATTTATTATCAAATTTCTGATTCATTTCTTTGATTGTTGATCAAAAATCAATTTCGTGTTTCATTTCTTTAAACTGTAACATCATTATTTGCAACCACTCTGGTTGGCTTTGCTTCTCTACTTCCATTCCCTCAATAGTTAATTCCTTTTCTGGCTCCATCATAAATTTATAAAATATTTATATTACTTATTTCTGTTTGATTTAGTATATTCTGATTTATTCTGTTCTGATTTATTGTTCTGCTCCCTGATTTCCTATACATCCAGAGTCAAACACCTTTATCTATCCTCATATACCTTAAAATTTTCAACCACTCTTTCTCAGCCATAATTCTCCCCATCAATCTATCTATATCTTAAGTGCCTTTAATTAACTTAACCTCCATCATCACTCTTTTTCCTTTACCTATATATGATTGATAAAGTATGAGGTCATAGTACTATTTAAAACATTTATTTAAGAAAAAGCTATCTCTGTATTGGTGTGTCCTTTTTATGCCATCATTTATCTAGTTTTTCATGCTTTTATAAAACTTAACTCTCTCTATGCCCTTTTTTAATACACTAAGCAAAAAAGAAAAATTACTTATATAACATATGTGCTAGATTTATAACAGAGTTCATGTCTCAAGTCATTTATATACTCATCTATCCTTCTAGAGATCTGACAGATATTGACAGCCAAAAGAATGATTAGCAATTCACAATCATGAGATAGACAAAAGAATTCAATCACTGCACTTAAAGCACACAATGCTCCATGAACACTCAGATGATCACCCCAATTCAATCACTCTAAGCTACTACAACCCATAATAGTTTATTGCAAACATTGTTGCATTTCCCTGCTTGCGTCCAAGTCTTAGGGGCTTTAATTTGTCAAATACTGCCTTGCTTATTTTTAAAGTCTTAGAGGCAACAATTATATATCAGTAAAACAAAATACTGCCTTGCTCTCTCTGGAGTCTTAGAGGCGAAATATTATGTATCAGAAAAATTATGCCTTGCTCTCTCTGGAGTCTTAGAGGCGAAATCATGGCAGGCCTACTGTTAACTGCTTCATGATAAAACAACTGATATTATAATCTGGGTTGGAGCAGTGAATGAGATAAATCAATCACCAGTGGCATGAATACATCACATTCTCAAGGCAATGACAAAAATTCTCCATCCATCATCACAACCGTAACACAACCAACCAAACTCCAACAATCAAATATCCAATCCAACCTCCAAAATCATAAATTTTCTATAACACAAACTTTTCAAATATGAACAAAATTATTATTCCACACTTCAAGGCTATTAATATTTCTATGCTTATTTAATTGATAAGCAAAATATATAAAAAAAAAACAGTGTTATTAACTTTAACACATTATAAGTTGTGATATCATTATATTTTAAAAATTGAAACTAAGCTCTATAATGACTGTATTCATTTATCATCATCAAAAATGCAATAACAGTAATCATCATCATCTAAACATCAGGCCAAAATATTTGTATACACTAATAATAAAAAAAATTGCACAGAAAAAAAAATATTCTTTTTTTTTTTTTTTAAACTATACATCTGTCATCACTATATACTACCCATCTCTCATGTATGTGGGGTATTTCAAGCCATTATTTGGCTTATTTCGAGCCCTAGTTGGTGCGCCATTTGTAACAATATTTTATAAATTAATATAAATATGTATTTTGTAACTATTTAAATTAACATAGAAATACACCTCTCTCAGGTGTGTGGCATATTTCAATCCATTTGTAACAATATTTTATAAATTAATATAAATTATGTATTTGTAACTATAATTTGTAACTATTTTAATATGTCACATTTGTAACCATAATAAATATTTAGATAGGGGAAATTATTAATTATTAGATATATGCCTATCCAATCTGTACCATTTGTAACTATATCAATTCATCATAGCATAGATAAAGAAATTATAGAATCACTGTGCCACTTGAAAATATCAGCATTAAAGATTCTTGGTATTTATTTATATATTGGGGCAGTCATCTGAACAATAAAACATACTGGCCATTGTCATCTAATAAAAATAATATTAAATATAGCAACTGAATAAAAGTACCCACTGTGAGATTCCTGGAGTGCCTTATGCTTATCTCCAATACTAGGTTCTTCTAACAAAGAATCCTTCCTATCCTTCTTTCCAAATATATAAGACCATTCATGGTCATATGCACACACGGGTGCTATTCATGACAACTTATAAAAAATATATTTTATAAAACTAATATTATGAAGTTGGAAAGGGATGATATCACTCTTTATTCAGTTTAGCTAAGTACATGTGTTTTCCCATGAGCGCCACTAGATTGTTTTCAATCTAGATAAGTATCTATTTATAGTGTACTTGAGTTCAAACTCATTCAGTACATATTTATTACACATGACTTGGATGACTATTGAACAAAAATGACATTCTTACATTTTATCTATATTGATAAAATTACAAGATCCCAATATTACCAAAGTTTATACTATAGATCAAAGATTCTTATAGACATTGCTAGCTCATTAGCGTATATTGATGAACAGACATGTATAATCCTATTAATGGCTTCCAAACAAGCATGTGAAGACCATTATTGATATTGATGGCCATTTAACTAAATTATTTATCACAATAAAGGTAATAATGATGATGATGATAATAATATCATAATAATGATAATAATAGTGATATCATAATAATGATTATAATAGTGATGATGATACCAGCCATGGCTTATCAATAAACTCACAACAATAAATTCATCTTTATAAACTTATAGGCATCTATTAAAATTATCCTATTTCATACTGGGATTTAATAATACTAATGGTGATGATTGATCATCATGAATCTCTTTGCATAATATTCAATTTTCTATAAACCCCTATTTACTAAAATATATTCATTACGCTAAACATTAAATTTAATGATTATAATTTATTAATGATGATTGATGGCGATCATAACTTTTATATAGTATTATTTGAAACATTTTTAACTAATAACATGATATCCATCTTTGATGAGGATGATCTAAATTCATGGACACAACACAATTTTAGCTTTCTATGTTGAACTATAATTATCAAAATTTGGTTATTCTCAAGCATAATCCTTAAATACTTAAATATCAACATTCTAGTTTACCTATTATTTTGCGGACGCTTAATATTTGCAAGTGATTGCTCAATATATACGAATGGTAATACTTAATAACTGCGAGCAATGATGATGAATTAAAATGATAGAATTAAGACAAAAAAAAAACAAAACACAATATTCTTAATAATAACTCGGAAACCAATTAAGATATATAATTATATTTTATTAACACTACTACTCTTTCTTTCCTTCTTTAAAGTCAAATCGACAATTAAATAAATGGCTTATTAATATAAAAATTTATATAAGTATAAGCAAATAAACTTAATATATAGGTTTGTCACTTTTCTTGATATCTCAAAATAAGCTGACTTAAATCAATATTAAAAAAAAAATACATATTCTATAAATGCTTATTTAAGACTTTTCTTACTTATCATATCATAAAATAAATTTCAGGTGTAACTTGTATATGTTATTTCATTTCCATTCAAATGTAATGCCCTACTTTTTAATTTACCATTTTAAACTAATCATATATAACCTATTCTTTGATGTGTTTGGATAAGCAGTTACACATTCACGCATTCGGTAATGTTAACATATATGTTTAAAATGTATACCCAAAAATTACATATATAAAAATATCTTTTCTCTTTTGCAACCTTATAGCGAAAGAAAATAAAATACATATATTAATTTTTAATATGCAACAAGATAAAATAAAAATAAAAAACATTATAAATGCATATATCTATAGGTTGCTCATTATCATTAACAACTGAAGAACAATTAAAAAAAAAACATTTCAACATTACAATATATAATAAAAAAAAATAATGAAAAATTTAAGTTTAAAGATTTAAACTATGTTTGTGCTATGTTGTGAGATATTGCAAATAACTATAGATAAACAAGTCTTTAATGTTTCTGTATCAAAAAAAGAAAATTGCTTTGACCAGTAAATTAAGGTTTACTTTTAATAAGTAAAAGAATAAAATCGGTTAAAGAAAGTTCATATTTACCCGTCTACTTTTTACTTCTTATTAATGTCCTGAATTTGAATTTTAGACTGCTTTTCTTTGCTCACCAACAACAACAACAACAAAAAAAGAAAGTTATTGCAGATACTTTTAAGATAATGCTGAATCAATTGACTTTCTTGTTTCTTCAATTCCATTATTATTCACTGTTGATTGGCTTCCTTCTACCATTTAAAAAAAAAAGTTATTATAAGTACTTTGAATAAGTAGGTACCGGTGGATTTGCTTGTTTCTCTTCTTTAAAAAAATAATTGCTGTCGACACTTTAGATGATTGAGGTAAATCAACAAAAATTTGATTTATGGCTTCAAACTTGGTTCTACATGGATGTTATAAATTTTCTTTTTCTTCTATTTCCTCTTCTCCATTCATTGGAAGGTAATGAGCTTTTAATAAGCCAGGAACTAGAAATAAAGCATTCCATATAGCTTGTGTGGTTGGCTTCAAAATCTATCATTTTGTTGGTTATTACTGGATACATGACTTCATAGACAGATCAGCGATTTTGACTCTTTCTGTATTAACCAGGAAGCAGAAAAAATGGTTTAGCAATGCAGAGGCATAGTATTATGCATAACCAAATATGTTAATATCATTTTTATAATTATTACTAACTTATAATAAATTCAATCTTGTTCCATTTCTCTCCTCTTCTTTAATATTGCTGGAAATTGCTTTATATCAACGCACATTTCATTTGCTCTTTTTTTTTTCAACTTTCAAAGAGTGAGAAAAAAAAATTAAAGCGTTCACTCTCTTTTTTAAAAAAAAAATCCGAGCTTACATTTCTGCTTAAGAATAATAACAAGGAAGGACCGACTGAGTTGAGTCTCAAAATAATAATAATAATTTGAGTGACTCTCACTCTAAAAAAATTTATGACTGACTGATCATCTCTCTAAAAAAATTTATGATTAACTGCTTAAAAAAATTGTTTTAATCGTTTATATCGCGAATTTCAACCAAAGAAAAAAAAACATCTGGAAATCTTTATCTTAAAAAAAAATCAAAGCTTCACAAGTTTGACTTAAAATTGATCGCTATCGTTATCTACATCAAAGCACCTCTTTTGTAAAAATAATCTTAAGATACAGATAACAACAAAGCTGGCCATCTATAGCCATCAGAAATAAGTGTAAAAGCATCTTTGTGTTTGTACAGATCTATTCATTGTTTCACACGTGTACATTTTTTTTTTATCTCCTAATCTAACAATTTTTATTTCACACCTTTCTGATTTACTCTCTTTTAACAAAATGAAAGTTAAATAAATTTAACACATATTATTTAATAATAAAAAATATTATATAATAAATCACAAAAAGAACTGCTTATTCATAATAATAAATCTATACATATAAATCTCTGTATGTATAAAAGAATAAAAAAAATTTTTTTTTTTTTAAATAATTGAATACTATATA
>JAQFVV010000724.1:90156-149218 GCA_028023455.1 Epiperipatus broadwayi | reverse complement strand
ACAATATATATATATATATATATATGTGTGTGTGTGTGTAATATACAAATCAATATATATATATCAAAATACAGTACAATTTATATAAATTATATTCTTTTAGAAGTACTTTCGACTATACACTTTGTAGTCTTTATCAACTATATAACGTTTTTGATTATTCAACGTTATATAGTTGATAAAGACTACAAAGTGTATAGTCAAAAGTACTTCTAAAAGAATATAATTTATATAAATTGTACTGTATTTTGATATATATATTGATTTGTATATTACATATATTGTGAAACGAATACAGATATCAAACTTTATTTATTATATATATATATAATATTTCAAATCGATGTCTGTATTTCTTTAAAATAATATAGGTAACTTTATAAATAAATATTTGAAAATACAGTAATTAAAAGTCTATAAAAATTATATGTATAACTATAACTTAGAAGCGCTTTCACTACCTTGTAGCTTTGTCAACTATCACATTTAAAATGTCAACTTTCCCATAATTCAATGTCAACTTTCCCATAATTCTGTGATCTTAATGTTTGCTGCTTGCCGATTAATTAAATTTTGCTTGTATTTATATATTAACATCGCTTCTTTAATTTTTCTTTTATTATTATTTCTTTCAGTTTCCAATATTTTTACATTGTTATAATCAAAATCAAAACCATAATTATGGTCATAAAAAACAGAAGCTGATAAATTATCATTATTTTTAATATTTTGTTTCATATTTTGAATCCTTTTAAATAATAATACGTGCTCTTTTGTTCTTTTTTTCAATGTGCACCTTGATCCACCTATATATCCACTACCACACCTACATGTCCATTTGTTAAACCACTAAACATCACATGATCACTTTCTCATACTAGCACAATAATTGTTATTAAACAATCCAAAACAAAGCAAAACTCTCCATATAGTAGTGCCATCTTGTGCTAACAAGAGCAATCAATGGATGCCAGAAGGCTTGTGCATAAAATCCCTATCTAATGCCTACTCATCCAATATCCCCAGTTTTGCTTTGTTTTGGATTGTTTAATAACAATTATTGTGCTAGTATGAGAAAGTGATCATGTGATGTTTAGTGGTTTTTCCTGCCTAATAGGATAGTGGTGGCTATGGTTGTTAAAGAGCCAAAGACACCAAAATGTATGGGTACTGAATTGAGTTCAGACCTATATGACTATATAAGCTATTGAGCTTGGATTGAAAATATTAATAGTGTTTTCAATTTCATCCTCATAGTTTTGTAGTTAAGTAGAGTTAAAAGGTGGGTGCTGGAGGGTTGCATTAGATCCTAAGATCTAGGTGCAGTGCTCTCAGATCCAAGGCTCCTCACTGATGAAGGCCACAAGCCAGAAACTAGTCTGGGGATATTAGATGAGTAGGCACTAGATAGGGATTTTATGCACAAGCCTTCTGGCATCCATTGATTGCTCTTGTTAGCACAAGATGGCACTACTATATGGAGAATTTTGCTTTGTTTTGGATTGTTTAATGTCCATTTGTAAATGATACAATTTTTATTTGTCAATAAAGTTTTATTTTTTAAATTGTTTATTAATTTATTTAATGTAGGTGGCGCATATTCCTTTATAAATTTTCTTAATGAAACTTGCCTTTTGATTAGATATATATGGTATTGATATCCACAACTTTTTATCAGAAAAATTAACATTATTATTAATATTTTTATATTTAGAAGTAAAATTTTTAACAGTATAATATTTACAATCATAATTGTATCCAACATTTAACAACTCATTACAATAAATTTCAATATTTTTAGTTTTATCTGATGCATATTTACAAAGGTTATCATTTCTAAATAAAAAGAACTTCAAACCTGCCATTTTATGTAACATTGGTACTTTTGATTCATATATATATATTAAACCAACCTCCTCCAAAAACAATCAAATGAGAACACGACTACTTATATTATTTAACACTGGTTTACTATTTTCTACCTTCACAACTCTTAACGCTATAAAACTTACACTTTAAAAACTACTACTTAAACTTACGAGAAATAACAAACACTAAGCATCAACAAATAAAATATTAACTAATATTTTATGATATTTTGTCCTCCTAAATTTCCCTTTCAGAAAATGGTTGGTTTTCAGGCAGAGTGTCAACTATTATCAATAGCAAACTATTAATAACATTTAACACTCGACTACCAAATATGTACCGATCAAACAAACACTTTATTATTATTTTTTTAAAGAAAAAAAAATCCCTTAGGTTCCAGCTAATTACATTAAATTAGCATGTCCATCTGACCAGTACAATTCGGTGCCTGAATGTCCACTAGCTCAGTCTGTTCCAAAAACAAAACAAAGGTATATCTTAAATGCCCACCTGTTCTAAACTGCTATTATCTTCTAAAACTAAAATAATTTCCTCCCTAACCATTCAAATAATACTTCGCTCCTTTATAATAACAACATTATACTGAATACCAAACATTTATAGATTTAACTTGGCGAATCTTTCTAAAATACTATTATTAATGATTGGATTTTTTTCCTCCTACTCTTATTAAGAAAATAAACATTTATACTTACCCACATGTATCAGAATAAACATAAATATTTTAAGAAAATAATTTAAATGTTTTACTTTATTTTAAAATAAATGAATCGTTTTATCTTACAATGAAACACACACACACTTCTTTTTTAAAAGATTAAAATAAGCATTTTAATATATTACTTAAACAAATAAATTATCCACGTTACATCATATTTTATTTTTTATTTTTTTTTAAGTTTAAGTTTTAAATCAAATCACACATACATGCATGCCAAAAATATTATTTCATAGAAGCTGCTTTTACTTATTTTATCATTGCAAATATTAATTTTCCAAAGTTTAAAGTTTATTCTTTTTGTTAAAGTTTAATTCAAAAAGCTCAATGTTTTTTTTACATAAAGTCTATCTTTATTTTTTAAAAAAATAGGAATGTTTATACATCAAAGTCAAATAATTACCTAGGTTTTTAAATATGACAGAAACAGTATAATGGAATTATTCCTTAATTCATCAACGTCCGGTAATTGATTCCTTCGGGGATCCTGTGCCTTGTTATGATTTTCGTGGCTGGTTTGGTGTTCCCTGCACTCCACTGTTTGTGTAGGCTATTTCAACATGATTACTTTCCGAACTAATCGCAGATCTTAAATGTGTAGAGAGCAGCTATCGGTCAACTGCAAATACGTTAGTTTTTTAACACTGCATCATTTGTGAAATATTACTTCAAAAATATTTTATTAAAATAAGAAAGTCCAAAAAAAATGAACAAAATTGAGCTATTTATACAGTTTTTAAACAATGGAAAATTTTATTTTTAGCAGCAGCATTCGTTTTTGTGAAAATAAAATCAGCTTCTAGGGTCTACTTTTTATTAAAAATTGCATACACACACATATATATATATTTATTTATTATAAGATAAAATGAAATCTCTTTATTATTTTATTAAAAATTCATTTAAAAATATTTAAATTATTTATTTATTACAAGATTTTTTTCTTCTTTTAAACACAAAAAAAATCTTTTATTTTAAACAGCTTGTTATTTTAAACAACTTATTATTTTAAACAGTGTTTACAGTTTATTTTATTCAATACAAAATCCTCCTCTCCCTCCCTACTTTTTAGTTTTTACATTTTATTCTCTTAATTTTAAAGTTTTATATTTTTAAACATGGAATTCATAAAAAATTAATTACATATCAATGTACTTTGGTACAATATATATATATGTCTAACATGGCTAATAAAGACTTTGGACAAATATCCTATAAACAGAATCTTCTGGTTTCATCAATATTATATTATTATTTTAAAACTTCCTTTTCAATTGCATATCAACAGTTGATTATTTGTTTCATATAAAAGCATTTAATTTAAAATCAAAAGAAGCATAAAAAATTCAAATGAAATAATAACTTTTGAAGTCAAAAGAAGCTAAAATAAAATGAAATTAAATAATGACTATAATAATGATAAGTTTAATCTCTTTTATATTGCTGCACTGGGACCACTCAGGCTATTATGCCCTTACATGATAGATAAAGTTGATAAAAATAATAATGCTATTTGATTTGATTATTTTTTGAATACAATTACAAAAATGTAAATATCTACATTTTATGTTATGTACAGATATATCCTTTTAACTCAATAAAAAAATTTTAAGATATTCAGTTTGATAATATTGTTTGGTAATCATAAAAATGGAAAGCTGCACATTTTAATGGGGATAATTAAAAAAGTTACAAAATATTATAGTAATCTATAAAGCTATTAGTATTTGTTAAGAATATATGGACCAATATATAAACAATAAAGACATCTTTAAAATATCTATATTATATCTGGTTGCAAACATTAAAAAAATTAAGAAAGACTGCAATAATTTCCATAGTTATCTATTATAGCAAAAAACCTTCAAGGATGTTATTGAATGGATTTTTTGCAATGATATGTTGAATTATTTATGTTAAAAGAAACTGAATATGACTTTGGCATTATAGATAAAAATATTATACGTATGATTTTTATTGTCAGTTATAAAAAAACATATTATGAGCAAAGAAATAATTTATTAATTTTTTAAGTTTGTAGCAATATTTGGAAACAACTGGTTGAATACAAAAGCTATACAACATAACTGCTATCTGATTGCATGAATAAAAGCTGACAAAAATCTGAAGTTTATGAAGTAAAATTGGTATAAAAAACAGATTAGCTAGAGTTTGTTTTCATTTTTATGACAGTTATTTTTGAAAAAAATATAAGTAAAGTAACAAAGTACAACATAGTTTTAATTGAAAAGTTTGTAGTTTTAAACAATTTAAAACATGTTCTTATATATTCTTGACAAAGTTTGCTGATGATTATGGTATTGCTATCAATTCAAAAAATAATTTATACAACATTTTAAATAGTTTAAATGCAATCTACAAAGAGCTTATTTCAATAACTAAGGTCCAAACACTTAGGTGCTTTATCTGTTAGTAATAGAGAAAAGTTTTCAGTAACATTTGGCTTGAATGGTTATCTTCTTAGTTGATCTTTTTAGACTCCAATATAATGTTACTGCATTTAACAAGCTAAAAGAGACTTTTATCACAGTTATGCAACATTGCAATTAAATTATTATATATTGAGCTTACATATATATTTATGCTTTACAAGATATCTGATGCATAAAATAAAAAATGAACATTCCCAGTTTTATGCTTAATGGATTTTTAATGCTAAGTAACATAATAATAGTTATATTTATTTAACTGTTGTTGTTGTTATAAAGCAGTCTCTGAAATTTAATAAGAATATCTATGCTTATGATTGCCAGCACTGAAAATTCATTAATGTGTTGAATCTCAGTAGCAACAATCACATGCTGTAATTGCTGTTTCAGCATTATAATGGCGCTGTAATAACTATATCTGCTCTATGTTGCTTTAAGGCTACCTAAAATCTTACTTTACTATACTGTTTTATTTAATTACAGTTATAATTTTAAAATTATTAGTTGAAAAAAGTCTGAAGATATCAGCAATCTATGGGCATCTAAGAAAATTATAATAGTGAATTTGCTCAACAAAGCCATGAGGGATATGTTGCTAGATGTCAATAGAATAATAATTTCTGCTTGTCAGAGCATTTAACCCAAAGCCAAATAACAGAACAGTTTACATTCCTAAAATAAAATATAATTTTCAGTAATTTGTTTACATATTAAAGCTTTATTTATGCAATATTTTTATAAAATTCTTATTTTTAAATTGAAAAATTATGTCACTATAATTAGATGTTCTTTGAAAACATTTATTTTTAATCTGACAATCTGTAAAAAGTTTGTTATGGAAAGCAGAAGCTGTTTTCACTGCGTAAACACAATGGCCTTTTGTAACTGTAAATAATTTTTTTTTAAACTTTTATAACAAATAAATGTAATCTTTACCATTAACATACATTTTTATTTCTTAAAAAATAACTAACCCTAAATTTCTTTTGCTTTTAAAAAAATTGAATTCATATATCAAATATTTTATTCTACTAACTTTTTGAATAGGTAAATTATGTTCAATGATACTAAGTGTCATTTATATAGATAAGAATTCCATTAAGAAATTAATTTCATATTTTTCAAAGAACAAATATTATCTGTGAATTATGCTTTTCATTAGAAAGCTTACATTTGTAATAAATAATATTATTAATATATGATATAGAAAAAATTAATTATAAAAATAAAATGTTTATATATGGAGGGATATAAATGAAAGTCTTACTAGGGCCAATTCAAAATAGAAAGTTGTAGATAAACAGGTTAAGCTAAATAAAACAGTTTTTTTTATTTTGTGCATCAGATACCCAAAGTTTATTTCATTTATATTAAGATGGTTTTCATCTATATATATATATATATATATATATATATATATATATATATATATATAAGTTCCAACCAGTAACCACCTAAACATTCACAGTAAAATATAGTAATCAATATTTCTCACTGCTGTCAAGGCAACCTTCACACCTTTTAATAGCAAGAATGGAATCCATTCTTACTAATGGTCCATTGAATATATATGGACACTTAAAGCTTGCAACTTGACTACAGAGTATGAAATATTGATACATTGAAGTTTAAATAAACCTCTTTAAGCATGAAATAAACATGTCACTGTAATGCAGACTAATAAATAGTCAATTAACATTGCAAACTGCAATACTTTTAAATTGATATATGATCACTAAATGGAGCTTTACCAATAGCTCCTAAAAAGCTTTTGTTTACATAAATGCTGAGAGATAGAATTCAGTATCTCTTTCATTGTCTCCAACCTTTAGACCATAATTTTGAGCTAGTTGGCTCACCTCAGTAAAGGTTAGGAAGACCAGAAAATAGCTGTAAATGTAAATATGTCATATTCAATGTATGGTAGTGAGATATGAACTTATTTCAAAATAACCCCAAAATCATTGGAAAAATATTAATAAGGATTATCACAATATACTGAAAATACAATATAACAATCAGTTTATCCTGTATATTTTTCAGGTTTTTGAATATGAGTGAATTTACAATTTTAAGTAATCGTCTTTATTGGATTGAGGTTTAAAATGTGTATTTATAATTGAAGGAATTGGGTGAATAAATAGTAATAACACTTTTATAAAAATTGTTTATAGATAATTAAGCATGATTTTTATGGTGAAAGCAGATTACTTAGTCAAGCATTGGTGGCCTAGTGATTAGCATAGCTGCCTTCCAAGCAGCTGGCCCGGGTTCGCTTTCCGGTCAACGCTTTGACACATGAAAAAAAAAAAAGCAAATTACTTACTTATATGGCTTATCTCAAAAACATTGAAGATACTATGGACTTATTTTATTGATAGGATAAGGTTAAGAATAGAATGCCAATAAAAAGCAAAAATTAAATGGTTTAAAAAGTTATCATTATAAGATATAATAAAAATAATAAAAGACCCATGTGCGACATATGAAAACAAATTTGATTATCAAGGATTGGTTGATGTAGTTTTTTTCAAAATTCATTTTTAATTTTTGTTCTTTGACACACACACACACACACACACACACACACACACAAGTTCATAAAAATCAGATTTATTTAATACAGCAATTCCTAATAAATAGTTTGACTTTCTAAAAAAAAAAAAATATTTTTTTAAAAAAAGATTATTCACTATTGCAATAAATAAATAAATCACAATCTATATAAGGTAATCAGATTAGTAAAACATTTTTTTTAATTATTCCGGTATAAAATTAAAGAAAAAAAAATCAAAGCTAAGTTTATGACAACTACTGACAGAGAAAAGAAAAAGAGCAAATGAGATTTGTCTTTTTTTTTCTCCTCGCTCATTATAAAAATTAGCTTTTCTTTAGCTAATAATTATTAATTTTCTTCTTTAAAAATAACTTTAAATAATAATGTAAATCCTAACCTACCAACGGTAAGAGTAGCAAATACGTTCTCTCTTGGAGTGAATTGTATTTTTTCTTTATGGCTAACATATGGATTCTCAAACAAACAAGTTCATTTGAGTCTTACTTTTTTCTAATAACTAAAAAGAGCCATTAAGAAAAATCACTGATTAAAACCACAAGTTCTATAGAAATCTGAAAAACAACCATTTTCTCTGTTTCAAAACATTTTGCTACATTTTTAAATGGAGCGCAACTCTTTTTTTTTTTTTTTGACGTGGATGCTTATTGAATTAAATGCCTATTAGAAAACAATATAGTCCAATTTTTTTCTCCTATCAATTTTTGAAAGATTATTGAATATAATAATTTAAAAGAATGCTTTTATTAATGATAATATCGCGATTAAAAAGTAAAAAATTCGGTTACTATAGAAATACTCTAATAATGAAGATTACAATAATTGTACGATAAATCGTGTTTATTTTATGGTCTATGCGTCCTCAAACTTTATGGCTAGTAATGATAAGTATGTATTTAAATTATCTAGGTGAGGTGGGTTAGCTAGATAAAAAAATACTACGACTAAGAGATAATGTTTGGTCACAGTAACTAGTAGTTTATAATTTTTTTTTATGTAAATCTTAAAATGATTGGTTAGAATATATAAATTAAGAATTTAGGAAAATATATTTAGCAAAACATGTAAATTAATAGATTTAGTTAGAATGAAAAAAAAATCTTTTTTCATAACAATAAAATGTTTCAACAAGATTTGATATTATTAAATAAAATGATTTTTTTTTTAATGAGATTATTGAGTCACAATCATTATAAATTACATTAATAAATTAACATGAATACGACAGCCTAACGTTTATTGTCAACATTATTCTGTTAAATTAATCTTCGTTTATTTACACATTAGACAAGGTAACCAGGCAATTAATCACGTGATATCTACATAAAAGCCATACTATTTTATAAATTTTAAATAAAACTATTTTTAATTTAGTTTTTGTTATCAATATTAGAATGTATTACAGATTTAATTGCATTGTTTTTATTTAATGTAAATTATGAAAAAAAAAAACCAAATTAACAAAGAATTTTGAGCAATAATATTGCAATTATTTTTTTAAATTTGAATGTTCTAAAAATATATTTCATTTAAATGTTAAAGTCATTGTGTTTTGTTGCATTTCTTCGTGCAGAGTAAAACTTAATGCCAAATTATTTTAAATAAAAAAAAAAAAAAACTGTTGCTTCAGCAAATTTTATGAATACGTGTTTTTTTTTTTTAAGATTTTAGGCAACATATTAAATATAAAGATATAAAAGTTGTAATTACAGTATATATTTGTCTATTTCCTCGTATAATATTAAATCTTAGAAGTCTTAGCAAAATTCTAATTTATTTAAACTTTCAGATAGATTCAATTATTGCTTTTATAGCACACAGATTAATGTTTAACAAATTTTTAGAGATATTCTCTTCTTCAGGTGTTTCTGACTTGCCCTGTGCATGGGAATCAAATCAAGAGATTTTAGAATTATGAATATTAAATTTAAGATGATGCTCTAACTAATTCGGCTATTCTTATCAAAGGCAACATTTTGTAGAAGTTCTATATACTTATCTCCGAGAGTATACTGATTTTTCCACTTTTTCATAAGAGCAATGATGGTTTCCAAACATTATGAATTATCACACAGGTGATTTACAAAGTTATATGCCATTATCATGTGAGCAGCCTTTTTATTTTATTTTCTTTATATTTTTCTTCATTGTCTAATACTTTTGTCTTTTCCAATCAAACTTATGTTCACTGGTACCTATTCTGCTACATTAGGTACATCTTTCCCTTTTTAACATTAGTTAATGCTCTATAGGAGCAACTGATTTTATTAATATATGTCCTTCCATATTGTAGAGTATTTTGCACAGACTTTATTCTCAGCTTTTATAATAGGATTTCCTATAGTGAGTTAGGATTTTGGAAAGTTGTTCTAATGTTATATTGATTGCAGACTTTCTTTAATTTATTTGCTATCCCTGGTATAAATGATTATACCAAAGTACCTTTAACTGTTTTTTCATTTGATGACTTTTGTTGCCGTTTATTTAAGGTAACTTTAAAGACAGGTGATGGATAATTATCCTTCAAGAGAATTTGTTTTATCTAGGTCTTTTTCAAAATCATTAGTATCTGAATAAATCTGTTTTGCTCTATTTTATGATTATAATATTACACCACATTTTGGATTTCTGTCATGATATCATTTATATATATATCAATTTTTTATATATATATATATATATATATATTTATATCATGATATCATTTATATATATATCAATTTTTTATACATGTGAGGGAAGAGGAGGCAATGAGTTAATCTCATCACAAGAACATAAAAAGTGCCAATTTTTGTTCTAGATCTGATTCTATTGTGAATTTAAATGTTCTTGTGACAAGACTTGTCATGTCAAATTTTTAAAATTACAGTTTACAGAAAACCATAAATACATGTGAAGACTTAGCATATACATCTAATCATCACTGAAACAAAACATGGAGTTCTACTAACAATAGGGAACACAGCAAAATAAGTTTAATCACAAACCTATGATTTGGGGTGTGGAAAGACCTATATAGAGCAACTCTGATAAGAATGGTTATCCATACCATCAGTTATTATTAGAAAAATCTTTAAGTAGACAACAAAAAAATAATATAGCTAAGTGCCTTAAATGAATGCATACTCTTCTGAATAAAATTATCTTTAAGTGGAAAAGTAGAACTTAACTTTGACTTTATGAATTTTAGTCAGCATATCTCTAACAAAAGACTTTTAATTTGTTTGTATGGCTGATTATTGTGAATGCTATATTTAATGGATAAAATAAAATTTCATTTCTTAAAAATTAATATTTACCAGAAGTTTATTCCTTTTGTCAATGAATATTATAAATAATAACATGATAAAATGATTTTTATTATATTCATGATAAAAGTAAAAGATGAATAGATCTTCTCAACATTGCCTCCAAATTATGAAATATGTGCATTTATTAAGAAGTTTATTGTATTAATTTATTGCTATGCTCTAGAAATATTAATTTGAAATTTAAATTTCAACTTATGAGGCCCATATTTCCAGAATATTTTCCTTCAAAATAGTTGCTAATAAATAATAAAATATGTGCTTCTAAAATAAATACCCAGTCATTTATACCATATGTTATATATCAAAATATATAAAATGCAATAACACGCACAAGCACACAAAGCTAAAAACAAATAAAAAAAAATATTATTATTTTTTATTTTAATGTCTATTCCATTAAATGGCTAAGCGCTTTCAAGGGTCAAAACCCTCATAATCATTGTTTTTAGCATTGTGTGCTTGTGCATGTTAGCGCATTTTATATATTTTGATTCATAATTAACCACAAAGTATAAACTGTTTGCTTATATGTTATATAATAGAATTAATATTTATTATACTTATCCAGTCTAAATGGTTATGTTTATTCATATTAGTGACAATGAATATTTGCTTCCTCATATTTTTTGTGAACTACTTTTTGTGAAAATTTAATATATAATACTATTACAATATCCCAGGTGGTCTGCAGAATACTTCAGACTTTTTAGTGATTGTATCTAGCAAGGTGGTAGAAATATCAAGATATAACTTCATTCTTATTTTATTTTGGGAACAAGTATAATTATTAATTTTAAATATTTATTGTATTTAAAATGTTATGGATTTAATTTTTTTGCATTTTGGTATAATTTTATATATAATATAATAAATATTTATATTAAGTTCTCAGATGTATTGTCAGAGTATTAATATTTTAAGGATTTTACGTTTGTCCCTTTATGATGTTATTTTATAAATTTCTTTAGGATCCTTGAAGAGTTCTGACACTGGTGTATATTCATTACTATTTAAATATCATGCCACAATGTTATGTTTATTTATATTTTGCTATATGGTATTTTGCTATGTGCATCATTTTATCAGCTTTACACATCATTCATTTATTGTAGTTTAAAGACATTTTGTCATTATTCTCTCATATTGATTATTTTATCTTGCCAGTGTATTTTAAGAGATAGTAATATACCTCTCTCTTATATTTTTTATATCTTACCAGTGAATTGTCATTGTTTCTTTTTATAATATTTAAGCATGTAATGCTTTATTAAGGCAACCCCCTGTTGCTTTTTTCTGATGATTTATTCTCATTTTCTGACTAGTGATAAAGTCCTAGATCATTATTGTCTTTAGGTATAGCACTTTTTTGAGTTCATATCATCATGTTAGTTGGACTTTGCTTTCTTATCTCTAGTGAGGATTATATTTGTGTTACACTTATTTTAAGCCATGTGGGATGTATACCCCTGAGTTTATCCTGGAATTTGATATCATCAAGGTTGTATGAAACATCACTTATACCTGCATTTATGCTCTTTGTTAATCTGAGTGTTTTATATATGTAGGTCTTGTAGTTGGATTTAGATAGAACCTCAAGATGTTAAATCTAAAAAAATAGTTAATATTTACACTTTAATTATATAAATTGCCTATAATATGATATATATCTTATGCATTTATTGCCACAGAAGGATTGGTAAGATTATTTTAATTTAGTTATTAATTATTTTTTACATAGGGACTGTATAACTGTATAATTGAGAAGTGTGAGAATTTACTGTAATCATTAAAGTCATAGAAGGACTTATTAACCTCTGTTTATCATTGCTATAATTTCTAAATTTGTAAAACATAATTATCATGATATTGTTTATTTTTGTTCCAGGAATTTATTTTGATAATTTTTTGTAAACCATTGATAAAATATCTTTTTATTTATTCCATAAATGTCATTAATGTTAATAAATCTTATTTTCATTACTAATTTAAGCTTGTATTTTATTATCATCTGCATTTTTTTCAGAAACCTAATCATAATATTTATCACACTATTGTATTTGTTTGTTATGCATAGAGAGTATATAAACACCAAGTATTGACATGAAAATCACTTTATTTGAATTATATTTCTGATGTTAAGAAAACAGTAAAGAAAAAGGTTATTTTATTTAATTAAAAATAATTAAAATTATTTATCTATTTGCTGTAAGAACAACTTTAATCAATTTCATTTATGTTGGAAATCACTTTGCTTTATTTGAAAGATCTCTTGATTTTAGTCATCATCAATTTAAGATGAAAAAAATACTTGGTTTTATTTTAGAAGATTATAAGTAAATCTATTTTGTATGATATTTTTGAGAATCCCTTATCTACTCATGATATCATGAATGCTATTATCTTAGTATATTAATTTCATTTTAAATTGAGAGTTTTTTCAGGTTTAATGTGAATTGTAAATTTATAATTGTAATTTAATGAGACTTTATCTTAAAGGTAAGAGGATGTCTTATTGCTATTATTGCTTTATTAGGATTACATACTTTGCTAGGATTCAAAAATTTACAGAAGATCAAAATTATAAATTATAAGATTATTCATCATATAAATACCCTGATATATGTTTTAGTCATAAGATTATTTGCATAAGAATTGTTGTTACATTTAAGAACAAATTATTATTTAAGTTATATGTCAAAAAACATAAGAAAAACATGTGTTCATTTAATAAAAAATAAACATAAGTTATATGTGATCATTGTAGAAAGGTAACCATAATAATTATAAGATGAGAGAAGATTTAAAGTAACTTAACCTTTTATGTCATATGCTATAAATTACAAGAGCTTTATTATATTTTAAAAAAGAGTATGAGAATTATCTGGAGCTGATGTTATTTTCTCTATCATTTGACAATTGCTAAGATAGTGTTATTACATAGTATTTTGTGCCTAGGCTGCCATGTGATGAATATTTTGTTGGTGGTATCTGTTTTCTACTCTTTCATTAGAAGTTACAATCGTGGTTTGTCCAACATTTTAATTGGTGCCTGTTTAGTAGTAAAGGGGTTCAATGGGTAGATCATCTAATTTTTGGATTACAATATATATATATATGCGTGTGTGTGTGTGTGTGTGTGTGTGTTGGCTGCAGAAATGAGTTTGTTATTAACTGAAAGGAGACCTTTTGATTCCTCTTGGAGGCATTAAAGAAACTGAGCAGGGCAAAATCCTAATGTCCACTCCATATATTCTTGTTGTTGCAGCTGTTATTACTATGTGATTATTCATATAGTATACAGATATGGATGGCTGCTTACCAACACACATTAGCCAGCATAATGAATTTTTTGGCTTTTTACCTCTGAGTTTAAGATCAAAAAACACCATGATCTTTCTTCTCAGTTGCCTAATAGAGCAAAATGAATGTAGGTGTAAATGATAAATATTTTTCCAATAGATATATACAATCATGACAGACAAAAACAAGTCATCACCCTTATTCCCAGGAAGCTGTAAATCCACCAACCAAGGCAGCAGTTGGTGGCCGAAGGTGGAGGGTGCTAAAAATCCCCTGATTGTGGACACAGGTTGCTATTTGATGGTGACTTTTTATTTAGGTACTTACAACTGCAGATCACTTTCAAGTGAAGGAAGATTGCAAGAATTAAAAGAATTGTTTTATATTAAATGGGACATTATTGGACTTTGTGAAGTTAGAAAAAAAGGTGAAGAGACAATTGATTTAAAAAGTGGACATGCATTCTACTATAAAGGCATACATATTGGAAATACAGGTGGAGTAAGATTGATTATAAATAAAAAGTAAAAGAATAATATTATGGAGATTGATAGTGTATCAAACAGAGTGGCAAGATTAATTATATAACTTAATAGCAGATACCAAATGCAGATAATTCAGGTTTACACCCCAACAAGTTCTCATAGTGATGAATAGGTAGAAGGTTTTTATATGGATGTAAAAAAGGCTTTTGATCAGAGTATACAACATTTTAAAATTGTTATGGGAGACTTTAATGCTAGAAATGGTAAACAAATGAAATATGAAAGTGCTGTAGGTAATTTTAGTTACAATAATAAAAATGATAGAGGACATAGACTTGTGGAGTTTGAAGAAAAAGGAAAAACTTTATATTATGAATTCTTTTTTTGAAAAAAATGTTAAAAGGAAATGGACATGGAAGTATCCAAATAAAGGTACAGCAGAATTGGATTATATTTTGACTAACAGAAAATACATATTACAAGATTGTAATGTTCTTAATAAATTTAACACAGGAAGTGATCATCAATTAGTAAGATGTTAGATACATATTAATGCAAAACTGGAGAGACTTAAATTATTAAGAAAAACTATATTTACAGTTGATATTCTTAATCTTCAGAAACATTCTAATGAATTAATTAGAACTTACAAATTGGTTTCAAGTATTAATAGATTTTGAACATGATTCAGATTTGAATGAAAATAGTATGAAAATAACTGATACACTTTTAAAAACTTCAATAAAGATAGCTGGTAAAAAAAGAGCAATTGACCAATAAAATTTCTTTTGAGATTAGACAATTTATGAAGAAAAGAAGGAATATAAAGATATAAAAAAAATGATGCACTAAAAAGAAATGAATATCTCGAATTTTGTAAAATGGTGTAGAAAAGAGTTGAAAATGATATAACAATTTATGAAGAAAAGAAGAAATATAAAGATATAAAAAAAATGATGCACTAAAAAGAAATGAATATCTCGAATTTTGTAAAATGGTGTAGAAAAGAGTTGAAAATGATATAACAAAGTATAACTGTGAACTAGCAAGGAAAACTGTAAAAGACAATAAACATCTTAAGAGTGTAAAATAGCATTTTATTATTGGTAAGAAATTTATATCTGCAATAAGAAAAAAAAAATGGAATAATTACTAAAAAGAGTGATGACATCATGAAATGGGTAGAAGATTTCTATCAAGAATTATATAGTAATAAACAACAAGTACCTCCTATATCTATTTTATTTTCCAAATTGCCAAGAATTTTAAATGAAGAAGTAAGACATACAATTAAATTTATGAAGAAAAAAAAACCTCCAGGCAGTGATAGAATTATAATTGATATAATAAAAGAAGCAGGTGAAGAAATATAATTTCTTTTAGCAAAGTTATATACCAAATGTCTAAATGATAAAGATGTACTGGAAGATTGGAAGAATGCAGCATTAATATTAATATTTAAAAAGGGTAATAAAGAAGATATTAGAAATTACAGACCTATCTGTCTTTTATTAGTTTTATACAATTTTTTTTTACCAAGATAATTACAATTCATTTACAGAAAACATTGGATTTCCACAAAGCAAGAGAACAAGCTGGTTTTAAATGTGGGTTTAGTACAGTAGATTATATTAAGGTGTTGAGAGAAGTTATAGAAAGGACAAATGAATATGAGTTGCCATTATGCTTTGCATTTGTAGATTATGAAAAGGCATTTGATTCTATAACCATTTCTTCAGTAATTAAAGCATTGGATCATCAAGGTATAGATCCAGGATATTGTCATATTTTAAAGAATATTTATAAAAATGCAACAGCAACAATTAGATTACATAATGATACTAGGAAAGTCAACATTGAGAAGGGTTTAAGACAAGGTGACTCCATATCTCCAAAACATTTTACACCATTGGTGCAAGAAGTATTTTGTGGATTAAAATGGAAAGCTAAAGGAGTGAAAATAAATGAAGATTATTTACATCATTTAGATTTTGCAGATGATGGAGTTGTTTTTGCAAATAATGCTTTAGAGTTTCAGGCAATGTTGCAAGAGTTATCAGGTGAAAGTAGGAAAGTAGGACTAAAGATACATGTTAAAAAGACTAAAGTAATGTTTAATGGATTTTCTCAAAATATAAAAATAATGATTGATTATGATGATTTAGAAGAAGTTAACAGTTACAAATACATTGGTAAGATTATTAATACAGATGGAAACATAATGGATAAAATTAATCATACAATTAAACTTGGTTGAAGTGCTTTTGGTAGAAAACACTTGATACTAAAAGGAAATATGTCTATGTGTCTGAAAAGGAAGATTTTTAATAAATGTGTTTTACCAGTTCTTACTTATGGATCTGAGACTTGGACACTTAATAGAAGAGCAATACAGAGACTTCAGACCACTCAAAAAAGTAGGGAGAGATACAGGTTGGGAGTAACAAGAAGAGATCGAAAATGCAATATATGGGTAAGAAAACAAACAGATGTTACTGACCTCATTGAAAAAATTAAAAGACTGAAGTGGAGTTGGGATGGACATATTACTAGTAGAGATGATAATAGATAGTCAATTAAAATCATAGACTGGATTTCAAGAGATTTAAAAGACACAGAATGAGACCACATGTGAGATGGATGGATGAAGTAAGGAAGTGCGCAGAGGTGATATGAATAAGAGATGCTAGAGATTGGAGATAGATTGAACTTGGAGAGACCTTCATCCTACAGTGGATTGATAATGGTTGATGATGATATATATGCTGTCATGGGCAAAAAACATTTTATAAAATATGTTTAATAAAATAATATTAAAGTAAATATACCAACATTTTTACAAGATAACACTTGCCTTCAACTGGGTGTAATACTATATATATAAGATCGGAATATGTAATACTATATATATATCACTAGAGGGAGCTTACCGATAGCCCTAATCAAGCTTTGTTTTACAAATTCCAAAAGAGAAAGAATTCAAAATCTCTATTGGAAAGTCCCTATCTCCTGACCGATTCATTTTGAGCTTATGGCTCACCTTAGTGGAATTCTGGGACTCCAAAAACTAGATCCAAAATGCTAATTCAAAAGTCAGCATTTATAAAACCGATTAGTATCAATTTGAAAGCCTGAACTTTTCAGACACGTAAATGTCTTCAAATCCAGCTCTACAAACCAGATAGCTATATGGATCTGAATTCATCTCAGTTTACCCATATAGTAAAATAAAGCTTGCTTAGAGCTATTGGTAATTTCCATCTAGTGATCATTAAATGCAAGCTTAAAAGCAAGTTATAAAATTTATGACTTGTTTTATTAATTCTTATAAGTGTACTTTTGAAGATTTTTGTGATGCTATATTGCAGAGGCTATTACTATATAGTGAAACAGTTGAATTCAGATCTATATAACTACCTGTTTTGTAGGGCTGTATTTGAAGACATTTATGTGTCTGAAAAGACCAGGATTTCAAATTATTAGTAATGTGTTTATAAGTGCTGATGTTTGAGTTAGTATTTTGGATCTAGTTGCTGGAGTCCCAGTGCTCCACTGAGGTGAGCCATAAGTTCGAAACAGATTGGGCTAAAGATAGAAAAATTCCGATAGAGATTTTGAATTCTTTCTTTTTCAGCACTTGTAAAATAAGGCTTGATTAGAGCTATTGGTAAACACCATCTAGTGATCATTAAATGCAAGCTTAAAAGCAAGTTGGGAAATTTATGACTTGTTTTATATATATATATATATATATATATATAAATATATATATATATATATATCTATATATATCATCATCATCATCAACCATTATCAATCCACTGCAGGATGAAGGTCTCTCCAAGTTTAATCCATCTTCTCCGATCTTTAGCTCCTCTTATCCACAACACCCCTGCACATTTTCTTATTTCATCCATCCATCTCACATGTGGTCTCTTTCTGGGTCTTTTACAATCTCTTGGAATCCAGTTTAAAATTTCAATTGTCCATCTATTATCATTTCTTCTAGCAATATGTCCAGCCCAACTCCATTTCAATCTTTTAATTTTTTCAATAAGGTCAATAACACCTGTTTGTTGTCTTACCCATACATTGCGTTTTCGATCTCTTCTTGTTACTCCCAACATACATCTCTCCATACTCCTTTGAGTGGTCTGAAGTCTCTGTATTGCTCTTCTATTAAGTGTCCAAGTCTCAGATCCATAAGTAAAAACTGGTAAAACACATTTGTTAAAAACCATCCTTTTCAAACACATAGGCATATTTCCTTTTAGTATCAAGTTATTTCTACCAAAAGCAATCCAACCAAGTTTAATTCTATGATTAATTTCCTCCATTATGTTTCCATCTGTATTAATAATCTGACCAAGGAATTTGTAACTGTTAACTTCTTCTAATTCTTCATAATCAATCTTTATTTTCATATTTTGAGCAAATCGATTAAACATTACTTTAGTCTTTTTAACATTTATCTTTAGTCCTACTTTTCTACTTCCATCTGCTAACTCTTGCAACATTTCCTGCAGCTCTGAAGCATTATTTGCAAAAACAACTACATCATCTGCGAAATCTAAAAGACTTAAATACTCTCCATTTACTTTCCTCCTTTAGTTTCCCATTTTAATTCACAAAATACTTTTGCAGCACTGCTGTAAAGAGTTTTGGAGATATGGAGTCACCTTGTCTTACACCTTTCTCAATGTTGATTTTTCCAGTATCATTATGTAATCTAATTGTTGTGTTGCATTTTTATAAATATTCTTTAAAATATGACAATATCTTGATCTACACCTTGATGATCCAATGTTTAATCACTGAAGAAATGTGTATAAAATCGAATGCCTTTTCATAATCTACAAATCCAAACATAATGACAACTCATATTCGTTTGTTCTTTCTATGACTTCTCTCAATACCTGAATATGATCTATTGTACTAAAACCACTTTTAAATCCAGTTGTTCTCTTGGTTGGTGGAAATAAAGTAATATATATATATATATATATATATATATATATATATATATATATATATATATATATATATATATATATATATATATATGCATAAGTACAAATATATAGTATACTCATACAGATTCTTCCCCAAATATATATTAATTTAAACACAATCTTTATGTATGCACTGTTAATGGAAAAGTTTTTTTTATTGAATAAATATATATACTATAATTTATCAAATTTGATTGCAACTCAAATTAGTTGCATCACAAAACTGCATGCTTAAAAATGTTTAATAAAAAACTTATAAATTGTTTAGTAAATGTATAAATTGTCATGTATGTATGCACATATATTAGATATAACATACACATTATTTAATTACACCAGTTTCAAAATTAAAATACAATAGTCTAAACATTTTATAATAGTATTAAATATGTAATTAAAAAAATATACTATGTAACCTTACTGACAATAAAATGAAAACTCATATTATATAAAGAAAGAAAAAAAATTAGTTGTTACTCTATGTAAATAAATTTGAATTGCAGTTTATAAAAATGTATAGCATTTTTTGACCTTTCAAATTAGCTTTCAGGATGGAATTTAAAAAAAATAATTTGCCTTTTTTACAGTAAATTGAATACCAAATCTAAATAGGTTATTGAAAATTATGTGATAGTAAAGTTAAGAAAGCTATAGATCAGTTTTTAAAAGGCGGTCATAATTTTTTTTTGCTATTGTAAAAAAGAAAAAATGTTTAGTCATTTCTAAAATAATATTATAATGTTTTTTGTATATGTTAAAAATATTTGTTTCACATATTGTGAAATAAATATTTATTATTGTAATTAATAGATAGGGTATGAGCGCAGACTTTCACATGACCCACCACTCTCCACACTATCTCATAACACTGATACACCTGAACACACATATGTTGAAAAGATAAATAATCACCAATATACGTATTTCATGCTAAACCAGCAATCATCAGTTGGTCCAGATTACCATCTCTACACATATCTATTACATATATAGATGCAGGTATATATAAGCCTGTGTATTTCAGCTATTGTAATTAATGAAATGTTTATGAATAAATCTGATAAAGATGATTTTTGAAAAATATCTTTAAGTACCACATGAATTGGTAAAAACTGGCTGCCTTTTCACTGATGAAATCCACAAGCTAGAAACTAATCAGGTAATATTGGATGATCAGGCATTAATTAGAGATTTTTGCATAAACTCTAACTTTCACTGGATGACATTACTCTATAGAGTGTTTTGCCTCTGTCTTATTCTTGAAAATGTGATAATTATGAAAAACAAAAACATGTGAGTTTATAAATAGGTCATAAAAGAAAATTGATAGTAGTCTACTCTAGGTCTTAACTCAGAAAGCAGTGCAAAATAATTCCATGAAGATAAGGGAAACCAAAACTTAGAAGTCTTCACTGAATAGTTTCGATAGCTGCATCTTTCTAACTGATTTAAAATAAATTTCAATACTCCTTTCATCACATTATGTATGATATCTTTAACTAGTAGAAGTCTATCTATTATGTAGTTAGAAAACTAAAAACAACAACTGTGAAAATACTTGAAATTAAGAAATTAGATCAAGATCTTCATTGTGACATTGTCTGATTTAATAAAAAAATCATGCAATAGAGAAATTAGACTCTGCCACAAGACATAGTAAGCTTATTGTATACACTATCTATTGTCAGAAATAGCCAAAAAGCAAACATCATCAGAGATGAATTACTTAAAATTTTATTTTTTATATGCAGTAAAATATTAATTATAAATATGCAACTAACCAATGGATTTTAATCATTGCATGGATCACAGAAACACTCCTTCTTGAGATGAATCTTTAAATAGAATAAAGTAGTCTGAACTCCTGGACTAAAGAAACATGAGTTGTTGTTTCTATGAGATTTATACTCACTTGATGGATGTTTTTTAGACAACAGATTAGTTACCAGCTAGTTACAAGATTTGACATCTGTTTCTGTACAATAAGTTTTTTTTTTTTACAACATAAGGAACAAACAATTTTATAAATATTTTAACATTAAATCATGATTTGATAAATAAATGAATGAAAGAAAAAAGAAAGAAAAAAATTGTAACTGACTTTTAAAATTTGATTGACAATTTTTAAAAGTTTAATAATTCCAAATTTTAATAGCACATTTAAATTTGCTATTTAATGTTACTATAAAAATGTGGAAGAATTTTATTTAATATTTCTTTCCAAAAAAGTAAATGAAGAAGATACAAAAATACTCCAGATTTTTATAAAGTACACAATTCAGAATCCTTGAGTGAAGCAAAACATTTTTTTTTCTTTTACAGTGCAATTTATCATGTTATTGTTTCTCACATAATACTAAATAACTTTATAATCATATTTAATAATATGATGAAATGCATAAGTCAACTTCTATTTTAATTTTCTTAAAACAGTTTACTCAAGTGACATGTATAATTGCCACATATACACATGAGTTTAAATATTTATTATTCAATTTATATTAGTTTTTTTTTTAATTAAATATTTTTTCATGCAACTTTGTAGATAACTAATTTGACTGCAAATAGATTTGTTTTAGCTACATTATTGTTTGCTGGGCATTACAAAATCATAAGACATAGGATCTTCTAAATAGTTACTATTGGCTGTATACAAACATAGTAACATGATATGTTAAATAAATATCCAAAATAATGTAAAAGTACTGAATAGCCTCCATTTTCTAATCATGTGGAAGCCTGAAATTATCATTTTGGATCATGTAATTTGTTAGATATAAGAGGAATAAAATATATGGGTTGGAAAACATATTAATCATGTGTTGATTTTGATTAGAAATTCTCAATCAACCCTTGTGAATACATTTGATTATTTCTAAGCTATTTGGTAATTAATACTCAAAACTGGGTTAAACAGTTGCAATAACAGGTCAATCATATTAACTGATCAGTAAATTAGACTACCCAATTTTCACTGATTCATTTACAAAAATATACATATATGTAGGTTAAGAAAAGAATAAATATCAGAAAAATAAACTAACAGGTATAGCAATTAAACAGAGAGATTTTAAGTCATATCTATGATGAAAAGTTAGAAAATAATTTTGGCTAGTCTAAATATTCAGCATTATAATAGTTTGTGCTCAATATGGTCTTTAATACCTTTTGTTTTTACAAATGAGTGAAGGTTTTCTGGTTTGTCAAAAATTCTTGTGTTGTGATAATATTCTATGAGCATTGAAAGTTTTATATCAATTCTACTAATTTATAGTTAATATCAACTTAATATAAGGTGAGGAAAACTCATTTTGGATTAAATTCTCATCTTATATTTATATAACAAGCAAGAAGGTTAGCAAGGTTTAGGTTTTTTCTTAGTTGATATTCAATCAACAGACTTATATTGTTTATGATTCTGAAAGAGTTTGTATTTATTGTGAGAATAAGAAAGTACTTTATGCTTTATTGTGTGAATTTTTATTTGATTACTGATGGATTTTGTTTTTTATGCTAATAACTGCACTTAAAGTTATATCTGCAATGGTTTGATAGTTTGTTTTGAGGGAAGCCTATTTTTTTAGGAAAAAGTGATGTAGGCATTTAATAATAATATTAATTTCTCTGTTAACTAGCATTAAAGTATCCATAATACCTACATTAATAAAATGGATAAAATTATGAGGAATATAAGAGTTCAATTAATGTGGATAATGACTATAAAAATGATTATATAAATTTTACAGTCTCATCAAACAAGAAATATTATGATAGGAATGATAATTGAACCTCATTACATGTTGGTGGAGATAGGTCATAAACAGAATTGCATTAGTGAGATATAAATACAGATCTTTTCTTTAAACAAAGCTTAAAAAAGCATTAGATAAAAATAATATATATGTTAGTGACAATATATACAGATACATGATGTAGAATAAAATTTGTCTGTAAGAATTTTCTTTTATTTTTATATATTTTTGTCATAAAGACAAAACAAAAATTATCTTTGCTTACATGATAATCTCCTTATTTCTATTCTTTTTTTTTTTACTAGAATGACAGTTCGTGAAAATATTTAATTCAATATATATAACTCTCTGGAGTAATTAAAATATTATTTGCAGAATAGCAGAAAAGATTTTATTTTTTCACATTCTCATAAATATAAAAATAGTTTCTTGGATTTAAACCCATTTAATAACTTGATTTTGAAGTAAAAAAGAGATTTTCTTTTACTTCAAACAAAAAACCTACAATAATGCTATTATAGGTTAATGGAGAAACTTGTTTAGCCTCAGGGAGAGTGTCAATTAGTAATGTTTGATAGTTTTTTGGTAACATCAAAAAGAAAAAAGTTATCTCTGTTTACATAAATATACTTAACTTATTTTTATTTTTTATTATAATAACAATACATAAAAAATATTTTAGTCAGTATATACATAAAAGGTTACAATCAAATTTATTTTAACTTATAAAAATTGAATTAATTAAAATATATAGGAAAAATTATTAAGGAGTTTGTACTTATATTTTATGTGATTTTATTTTTTCTTACCAGAGTAAATAGAACTCCAAAAATTTTGTTTTCAATCCTGTATTGATTAGATCATTTTGTTTCTTGTAATATTAGTTCATTTATTAATTAATTAAAATAATTATCTGATGGTGAAATTAGAAAAAAATATAGTTAAGAAAAACAGTGCCAGTTAGAATGATTTAGTATTTTCAATTTATGTAGGGGATTAGAATTAGAGTTTTAAAACAAGTCAAGATTGGTTTTAACTATTACTTTTTTCAAGAGAAATGAAAAAACATGAAAGATGGAAGATGGATTTGACAAGTTCTTTTTCTAAACACCACTTTTTAAAAAAATAGGTAGAAAAAAGTTATGTTGATGCTCCAATCTGAAAAACTTGATTGAGGATATCAGAGCTGTATGGACACAACTAATTATAAAGAGAGTGCAAAAATTAATTTTGGAGAATCAACATTGTTATTGTGTGTATTGAAAATTATTAAACTACTAGAATGCTAATGGCTAATCAAACTAAAGCAAAAAAAATGGAGTAAACATTTCTTGTGTATACTAGCTCATCATCATGTAAACAAAAAAAATAAACCTATTTCTGATTGCTGAGCACCAATGCCTGACTATTAAAAAGCTACTGTGAATATTTCCAAATAAAATCTTTATACCACAATAACCCTGTTTTTGGAGTCTTGCACATGAGAGAGATGCTATTAAAACATGCAAAACTCTCCATACAGTAGCACCACTCAGTACAAGCTAAAGTAATCAATGGATGCCAGGACATTTGGGCATAAAATCCTTGTCTAGTGCCTACTCATCCAATATCCCCAGACTAGTTTCTAGCTTCCTAAAATTTAGGTGCATTGCTCTCAGATCTAAGGCTCCTCATTGATAAAACCACAAGCTAAAAACTAGTCTGGGGATATTGGATGAGTGGGAACTAGATAGGGATTTTATGCACAAGACTTCTAGTATCCATTAATTATTCTAACTTGCACTAAGTGGCACTACTGTATGGAGAGTTTTGCCTGTTTTAATAACAGTTATGAACAAGCATAAAAAATGGTTATCATGTGATGAGAGAGATGTCTGAATTTCTGAGTGTATTGTCAGTTTTAAAGAAAAAAAGAATTATAATGGGCTAAAACTTATTTTTGGGGAGATAAATTAGTTTCAGATATTAATTTTCCTTTGTAAATGAAATATTTAAAAAAATCATACTTTCCAGGAAGTTGAGTTAATTATTTATTGATTTAAAATTTTATATAAGTACAATTGTTGACTTACTTTATGCGTCTATATATATATATATATATATATAGTAACAGGATGGGGACTTACTTTATGCGTCTATATATATATATATATATATAGTAACAGGATGGGGTGGGTGATATAGGGGTGGAAAGTTAATGAATCTGCAAGATGGCAAATCATCATCAAACCCAAGTCCATACAAAATGAAATACAAATATCAATAATTTGAAAAATTATCTATAAGTATTTAAAGATGTAAGAGTATGAGATTTAAAAATCTCTGGGAGAACATTGAGAGATCAGCCAGCTACTAAAAGCATGATTAACTATCAAACATATATCAACCAGCATTATCTAAGTATGAGTAAATACTTGAGAAAAATAACCATCTATCATCATCACTGATGGGAATAAACATATCAGTACAATAAATCAGCAGTCCATCTTGTGACTGGATTTGAGAATGGGTCTTCTTTAGACCAGGCTAACTATTGAGCCTTTGCCAGCTTGGGCAATTATTTAACCATAACTTGGATGCACCAGCTTAGTGCCCATCCATTAGAATACATAACTAGAAAATCTAAACAATAATGCTGGGACATTAAAACATGCTGATCATCATCAATGCTCAGGCCACTTGTACTGGCCAACTATAAACTTAAATTTTTAACAAGACTGAACTAAAATAAAATATAGTGCATGGGCTTTAAAGAGTATCATTCTCTTTTGCACCAACCAGGATGATGATTGATCATCTCTGGATGCCCAAAGCACTAAACACATCTCCATTTATCCGTGTCTGAATCTAGCTCAGAAACACAAGCTCTATTACTGTATGTGACCAAGAGATGATGGAATACAATTTTTAACAATTAAATATAAGTTTATTAATAACAACAAAAATAAATAAGGTTTTATAAGGGTTCTGATTTTGAATGATACACAATAATAAATTCATCATTCTATAATTTACAAGATTACTACAAAATTCAAGTTATTACATTAATTGACAATATTTACCATTCAAAATTCAAATTGCTACATTAATTTACAAAATTACAATTCATATTATTATTATGATTTACATATATATGTGCACAGACACGCAATTTATAACATACAATCAATCTATTTCAATTGACATTCAATAAAACATAAAATAATTATTACATTTATAATTTGCATAATTGCTATTCAAAATTCAAATTGTTACATTAATTTACAAAAAGTATAATAAAATATATTCAACTTATTACTATGGTTTACATATATATATATATATATATATATATATATATACATATATATGTGCACAGATGCGTAACATAAATGATTAAAATTTGCATATATGTCCTATTTGACAAGCATTGACATATTGAAGCAGTCAGATCTGAGTTCGATCCTAGCTTCATGTTATTTACCCTAATACTAACCTTAAATTTCCGATGCAATGGGGCTTTATACGTTCAATCCATGCTAATTTCCATAATGAATAACTTGTTTCAAATACGTAGTAAAATTAATTAGTTTAGTTTAAATTGGATCAATTCTCTAAATAAATTCATGATAAAATGTTCATGAATTTACATATATTAAATTGCCTGGATTGTGCGTATATATGTTTGTAAATATTAAATATATATAATTGTTCGAAAGTTTCATTGCATCGGGAATACTTGTTTTTTTTTACTTTTAAATAATTTGTAAAGTTTTGCGATTAAAAGCTACATTCCTTCCAAAGGCTTTCAAATTCTCAAAAACAACAGTAAAGTTTTATTAATAAAAAAAAGATAAGAATTCAATTTTTAATTAAAATCATTTCAGACTTTAAGAATTCATTTTCTAATTAGGAAAGGAATTCAAAAATTAGTTTGAAAGCCTTATCGAAGGAATGTTTCTGAAAACAACTAATTATAAAAAAAAAACAGATTGATAATAAAATGAGCGCTAGCCGGAGGCATCAGTGAACAGTAGATATATAGCCCTGAAAAGTAAAGAAAAAAACTAGTTTTGGTTGTAGAGTAGTGCAGTGAACTCTGTGTGTATAAAAATTGTATTTCATCATGATAGAGGGCTAGAACATCAGGGATCTGGCTACGGTTCCTAAAGTCCCGAGGAATCTTCACTGGAGCTGCTGAACCGTTTTCCGGATCGATCATTCTGCTAAAATAATGAAAGCTACTAAAATACTACTCCAGTAGTTAACCAATGATGCCTACATTTCAACAACTTGGAGGAGTAACTTAAGGACAAGCACGGAATGGTAATATGAACGTTAAACTTTCTGGCCAGTTCGAACTTTATTTTATACTCCTTCTTTTTAAGAGCTCTTTTATTCTTTAATGTAAATCTTTGTAACACCTTTTAGTTATAAAATGCTACTGTAAATCTATAGCTTAATTCTTTAGATCTCTAGTCTTTAAACTTTTTCTTTTCTTACCTGGCGGTTCGTTTAATATATATATGTTAGTGTGCTTTATTAATGTCGTATTTAAAAATTATATGCCAATAATCTTTCGACTCGATGAGCCCTTTGATTCCATTTGCCTCACGCAAATAATATAACATTAATTTCAAATAGTAATTCTCGCGCTAAATTTATAAGTTCTATTAGTCATCGAGTCAAAGGGAAATATTACATGTTTACTATTTTTTTTCTTACCTTTAGCTATTAATAAATTATTAGCTCAATGTTTCACCTATGTCCCCAGCTCCTATCTACGTTATAAGTATATCTATATGTATTCAAATAATGTTAAATGATTTTCTTGTTCCACTAATATTTATTTATGCAAATATAATCTTAAAGGTCTTTATTGCAAAAAGGGTCGATAAAGGGTTAAATGTATTTTAATTCCACTTTTGTTATTTTATATTAATATTCAGGAAGGGCACGATATTGGGGCATAATTAATATAGTTTATAAATGTTTTAAAATAGTTCGATAAAAGCTCGTTTGACTTTGATTAATTGGTCAAGTCATCACGTAGAGCATTCTACATGGGTTTTATTTTTCAACGATGACTATCAAGTCATCATCATCAAACGTTGCTGACGTAGGGCCATCTTCCGCTCTGTTAGGCTGGTCGGTGATCATATTCTCTTATTTAAATTTCTCGAGGAAGAAAGTACTTCCTTTCCGATTCATTAGTCAAAGGGCGTAAGACTTGCCAAATGCAAGCCGCCATAGGACTTCGATCATCGACTAGCGATCATCTTTCAATTTTGCTCTCTGCCTTGTAATTCGTCAGTACCATTGCACCTTTGTTCCGGTAAAACCCGCTCCGTGCTCGTAATTCGTGATGAAGTG
The DNA here is from genome assembly GCA_028023455.1 of Epiperipatus broadwayi. Classification (NCBI taxonomy): domain Eukaryota; kingdom Metazoa; phylum Onychophora; class Udeonychophora; order Euonychophora; family Peripatidae; genus Epiperipatus; species Epiperipatus broadwayi. The sequence goes on along the minus strand of JAQFVV010000724.1, from coordinate 120,373 downwards.
ATTTAAATTAAAGTCGAACCAATTCTCAAATATATTTAGTTTAAATCAGTTTTCAAATCAAGATTAAAGTTATGCCTTAAAATACGTTTTGCTCTTCATGAATAGATTTCCGAATGTGAAAATAAATCTCACATTCCACCGTAATAAAATTAGAACAATCATTTCCGTTCTTAATGAATACCTTTATCTGCCTTTATATTTCTCGTTGGGGGCATAGACATAGAATCCCATGTTGTGTAATACTTGTTGGCATATGATAAGGACCGCCACTCTTATTATATTTATAAATTCTTTTAAAGACTAGAGGTAACTAATGCAATCTATATTTTATTGAACAAAACAAATTATTATTATTATTAAATATTTTCTAACATACTTGGTTTCTTAGTTCATCATTCTTTTTATAATTATTTAAATGTTCATACCCGCTATCTGTGTTGGCAACCCGAACATACATATGATTTGATTTAAAAAGTATTCAAAGTAATTAATTATTAGATATTCGTGTCAGTGCAAGGGTCTCTAGTCCTCACCAACTGTTGAACTAGTTCTTGGCGCATAGCACTGTGCCGTCGATTTCTGCTATCTGAGCTGTTAAGTTGGGTTTGAATTCAGTTTTGGTTCAGCTGAGTTTGAATCCGATTTGACTTGCGGTGGTGGTGGGTTTTGACCGGTACATGGTTATGTTTTTGGCGCCCAACTGGGGCTTCGTCATAAACACCCACATACCCTGAGTACTGAAGTCTGTTATATGTATTTTTTAAAAAAAAGTTGTTATATAATTTTTTTTCCATGTTTGATATGTTTAAAATAATGTGTTCTAAGTGTAAAATTCACTGTTGAAAGTTAAAACCCATGTACTACAACCATAGTACATATGTATTTTTTTTCAATGTCATATATAAAGTTTTTTGTTCTTGAGACATATGAAAAATGTATAAATAATTCATAAATCATTTATCACTCTTGGTTAGATGGCGCCCTTACAAATAGAAATTTTGCTAACCAGTAGTGAGTCAAATGGAAAAAAATTTTGGAAGTGGAGGATTCGAACTCAGATAAAAAAAAATTATTGAGAGCAAAAAATTTTTTTTGGCTTAATACTATGATGTGTCAATTTTAAACATGTAATAACCAGACTATGAGTTTTCTTTTAGATGCATGGATTTTTTTTTTTCTCAACTTTTTCTCCAAAGTTTTTTTTTCCCTTCCCTTTTCCAATGGTATGTAGTATTGTGTAGTGTATATAGAAGTGTATGTGTGTATACAATTTATGTATTTGTATATGTAGCGCTGCATATATATGTACATAGGTGTGTATGTGTGATGATAGGAACAGATGTGTTTGAAAATTTTATATGTATTGCATTGCTATATATTTTCTTGGAAATCCATATGCCTGGAGAAATTGTGTTGTAACCCAAGCATAGAAAATTTTTTTTTTCAATATACGGATGTACAAATATTTTTTTGATTAAACAGTGAACAAATATTTACATCCCCAAATGATATTTCATATATATAGTTTTATACAACAGGATTGTGTATTGAATTTCGAAAATTTCCTTTGTAAAAAATTGATTTTTTTTTCATTGCTTCTATTGGTTGTCACTTGAAAACTCCTAGTCAAGGCATTTTTTTTTTTTAATGTTTTTGTTTTTTGTTTCATTGTATGTCCGGAGAAATGAAGCAGTAATCTTAGCTTAAGATTGTGCTTCATGTTTCTACTTACTAACCTGTGTTCAAACCCCTATATCCCATCCTGCTCCTTTTGTCAGTATATATATTTCATGTATATATTTGAGATGCGCACCTAAATTTGTAGTTTAACTTTCAATATTTATTATTATTGATTCTTCTTATTAATTATTAATTCTTCTTATTAAAATTATAGTTGCAGCTCAAATATACACTTAGGAGCAAAACTTACTAACAAAATATTGATGTTTTTGTAAATATTTTATTATATGTCATTTTAGCTTTTTCTTTTCAAATTGCTTGTTTTTCTATAAATTATACATTTTTTATATAAAATCCAATATGGAGGATGCAGGTGTTGTTTAATTATGTTATTCATTAGGTGTTAGATCTGGGGCTTAGAGAGTGGGTTTGAATCCAGGCTGGTCTCTGACCTAAATCTTGGGCTTGACTGGGTTTGAAGTACATTTTGTGAGTTCCAGGTCATGTTAGATGGATAAACATATTTTGACCGGCACATAGGATTTTTTTTTTCTCGCCCGTAGAAAGTTTTCTTTTATGTTTAGTAGTTCCTGGTCATGGAGTGGGGTCCATTCCCACTTTCAGTTTTTTTTTATGAGGTCTATAAGATTCCTAGTTTCCTGGGCAAAGTTTGGATAGAACTTGTGATAAAAGTTGCAAAGTCCAAGAAATGATTGGATCTGTTTCCGAGTAGTCGGGGTTGGAAACTTCTCTATGGCTGCAACTTTGTCCGGATGTACCTTGATACCATGTTTGTTAATGACATGACCAAGGAAGGTTATCTCCCCAATAGCCAAACGGCTTTTCTCTAAATTCACTGTGATATTCTTCATTCTGCATTCATTCAGGAACATTTCCAAATGTTGTAAGTGTTCCTTCACATCTTCTGAGATGATTACAATGTCATCAACATAGCATACCATCTGTTTTTGTACTTCTTCAGAAAGGACCTGCCTCAAACAGCGCATAAGTCCTGCTCCACTATTAATAAGTCCGAAGGGAACCCTTTTAAAAACGTGCGTGTAGCCACCGTACCAAAATGCCGTGTATTTCCGGTCCCTTGGATCGAGATTCAATTGCCAGTAACTGGCAGTTAAATCTAATGTTGAAAATACTGTCTTCCCAGCTAATCGCACAAGTACTTCTTGGATGCCCGGAGGTTAAACAGCATCACTATACCGGAAAGAGATGCTCCCCCTCCTATCCAAGAAGTACTTGTGCGATTAGCTGGGAAGACAGTATTTTCAACATTAGATTTAACTGCCAGTTACTGGCAATTGAATCTTGATCCAAGGGACTGGAAATACACGGCATTTCGGTACGGTGGCTACACGCACGTTTTTAAAAGGGTTCCCTTCGGACTTATTAATAGTGGAGCAGGACTTATGCGCTGTTTGAGGCAGGTCCTTTCTGAAGAAGTACAAAAACAGATGGTATGCTATGTTGATGACATTGTAATCATCTCAGAAGATGTGAAGGAACACTTACAACATTTGGAAATGTTCCTGAATGAATGCAGAATGAAGAATATCACAGTGAATTTAGAGAAAAGCCGTTTTGCTATTGGGGAGATAACCTTCCTTGGTCATGTCATTAACAAACATGGTATCAAGGTAGATCGGAAGAGCGTCGTTGCAGCCATAGAGAAGTTTCCAACCCCGACTACTCGGAAACAGATCCGATCATTTCTTGGACTTTGCAACTTTTATCACAAGTTCTATCCAAACTTTGCCCAGGAAACTAGGAATCTTATAGACCTCATAAAAAAAACCGAAAGTGGGAATGGACCCCACTCCATGACCAGGAACTACTAAACATAAAAGAAAACTTTCTACGGGCGGTTATGCTGCACCACCCTGATTTTAGTCGGACCTTTTACGTACAAACTGACAGCAGCAAACAAGGGCTGGGAGCTGTTTTGTTTCAAAAGGGTGATTCTGGTGAACATCAAGTGATATATTTTGCAGTCGTGCTTTAAAGGGTGCTGAAGTACATTACACCACCACTGAGCAAGAAACTCTTGCCATAGTATGGGCATGCCAGAAATTCCGGCAGTTCCTTCTGGGATCAGAAGTTGTCATCATAACTGACCACCGATGTCTAGAATTTCTTAATAAGAGTTTCCTCACCAATGACCGACTCATTAGATGGAGCTTGGTCCTCCAACAATTTCAGTATAAGATCCAATATTGCCCAGGACCAGAGAATGTGGTGGCTGACGTTTTAAGTCACCATCCAGTACAAATGAGCATACAGAACCCAAAAATAAACGATCAATCCTTAAAAATTATGGTCACCAAAACATTGAGTCCCGCCGAGGCCGAGCTAAGGAATCTTGCATACTGGCAGGGCATACAATATCACCACATTATTCTGGAGTTGTCCAAGACCCAGAGTAAGGACAAGAACCTACAAAGCAAATACACTCACTTTCGGGTCAAGGAGGGTATTTTACAGACCAAAACTGGGGACTATAGTGCACCATGGAAAACTATGGTCCCAGATAGGCTGAGACCATCCTTACTTAGGCACATTCATCAAATCATTGGGCACTACGGACCAAGAAAGACAGAAGAGGCAGTGCGTCATCAGTTTTACTGGCCAGGAATGTACAATCAGACTCTCACTACTATTAGACAATGTGACATCTGTGCTGCCACTAAATTTCCAAATAAATCATATGCAGGAGGTATGAAACTAGTGATGGCCACAAGACCATATGAAATCCTCGCTATAGATCATTATGGGCCCCTTCCCAAATTTAGGACCTTTCAATACTTGCTTGTCACATATGATATTTTTTCAAAGTATGTTCAAATTTACCCAGTGCGAACCACAAATTCACGAAATGCCATTCGGGCCCTACAGGATAAGCAATTTTCTGAGGTAGGTAAGCCTGAGACCATATTATCAGATCATGGCTCAGCGTTCACCTCAAAAGAGTGGAAGAATTGGACAAAAAACAAAAGGTAAATCATCGTATGACATCAATTAGAAACCCGCAGTCCAACCCATGTGAAAGAGTTATGAGAGAAATTAGTCAACTCTTTCGTGTGTGCGTACCTACAGATCATCGGAGATGGGTGGATAAACTTCCATATGTTATGGACTGCATTAATAATACAATGAATGAGTCAACGGGTTTCGCACCTACACGTCTTCACTATGGGCAGCAATGTCAGGCCATTTTTTCTTCACTATTACCAAAAGATGAAACGTGTATTAACCCAATAACTGACCAAGATATGGCCAGAAAGCGGCTAGCACAGATGGCCCAGAGGCGAATAAAAAGAGGTAGGATGCAACATTACTATTTTAAAGTTGGGGATCAAGTTTGGTTAAGATCACCAAGAACTAGTAATGCCCCTAAGAAAGAATTCAAGAAATTCTTCCCATTATACAGTGGGCCATATGAAATAATAAAGGATTGCCATGACAATGCGTTTTTGCTAAAGGGAAAAAGACTCCAGGGGGTTTACAATGCCAGATAGTTAAAACCATATGTGCCACCTGATCCAGGGAAACAATAGGACATCCATTAAATGACAGATATATATACAGATGACCGACTGACACAACCATAGGGAAATGAGACTTGATTATCGGACCGATTTATTATAAACCCATTTATAAGTTGAATATTCAAAAAATGGATCGCAGTGAGACATGTATAATTTGTAGCTTGGGCAGGTTATATTATTCACGCTCATGCTGTTCTCCCAGAGTCTATACACTTATGCAACTATATCCTGCGTAAGTAAAGTCATTTTTTTTTCATTGTTTTTTTTTGAAGTGAAAAGAAATGAAGCAGTCGGATCTGAGTTCGATCCTAGCTTCATGTTATTTACCCTAATACTAACCTTAAATTTCCGATGCAATGGGGCTTTATACGTTCAATCCACGCTAATTTCCATAATGAATAACTTGTTTCAAATACGTAGTAAAATTAATTAGTTTAGTTTAAATTGGATCAATTCTCTAAATAAATTCATGATAAAATGTTCATGAATTTACATATATTAAATTGCCTGGATTGTGCGTATATATGTTTGTAAATATTAAATATATATAATTGTTCGAAAGTTTCATTGCGTCGGGAATACTTGTTTTTTTTTACTTTTAAATAATTTGTAAAGTTTTGCGATTAAAAGCTACATTCCTTCCAAAGAATTTCAAATTCTCAAAAACAACAGTAAAGTTTTATTAATAAAAAAAAGATAAGAATTCAATTTTTAATTAAAATCATTTCAGACTTTAAGAATTCATTTTCTAATTAGGAAAGGAATTCAAAAATTAGTTTGAAAGCCTTATCGAAGGAATGTTTCTGAAAACAACTAATTATAAAAAAAAACAGATTGATAATAAAATGAGCGCTAGCCGGAGGCATCAGTGAACAGTAGATATATAGCCCTGAAAAGTAAAGAAAAAAACTAGTTTTGGTTGTAGAGTAGTGCAGTGAACTCTGTGTGTATAAAAATTGTATTTCATCATGATAGAGGGCTAGAACATCAGGGATCTGGCTACGGTTCCTAAAGTCCCGAGGAATCTTCACTGGAGCTGCTGAACCGTTTTCCGGATCGATCATTCTGCTAAAATAATGAAAGCTACTAAAATACTACTCCAGTAGTTAACCAATGATGCCTACATTTCAACAACTTGGAGGAGTAACTTAAGGACAAGCACGGAATGGTAATATGAACGTTAAACTTTCTGGCCAGTTCGAACTTTATTTTATACTCCTTCTTTTTAAGAGCTCTTTTATTCTTTAATGTAAATCTTTGTAACACCTTTTAGTTATAAAATGCTACTGTAAATCTATAGCTTAATTCTTTAGATCTCTAGTCTTTAAACTTTTTCTTTTCTTACCTGGCGGTTCGTTTAATATATATATGTTAGTGTGCTTTATTAATGTCGTATTTAAAAATTATATGCCAATAATCTTTCGACTCGATGAGCCCTTTGATTCCATTTGCCTCATGCAAATAATATAACATTAATTTCAAATAGTAATTCTCGCCCATTAGAGCTAAATTTATAAGTTCTATTAGTCATCGAGTCAAAGGGAAATATTACATGTTTACTATTTTTTTTCTTACCTTTAGCTATTAATAAATTATTAGCTCAATGTTTCACCTATGTCCCCAGCTCCTATCTACGTTATAAGTATATATATATGTATTCAAATAATGTTAAATGATTTTCTTGTTCCACTAATATTTATTTATGCAAATATAATCTTAAAGGTCTTTATTGCAAAAAGGGTCGATAAAGGGTTAAATGTATTTTAATTCCACTTTTGTTATTTTATATTAATATTCAGGAAGGGCACGATATTGGGGCATAATTAATATAGTTTATAAATGTTTTAAAATAGTTCGATAAAAGTTCGTTTGACTTTGATTAATTGGTCAAGTCATCACGTAGAGCATTCTACATGGGTTTTATTTTTCAACGATGACTATCAAGTCATCATCATCAAACGTTGCTGACGTAGGGCCATCTTTCGCTCCATTAGGCTGGTCGGTGATCATATTCTCTTATTTAAATTTCTTGAGGAAGAAAGTACTTCCTTTCCGATTCATTAGTCAAAGGGCGTAAGACTTGCCAAATGCAAGCCACCATAGGACTTCGATCATCGACTAGCGATCATCTTTCAATTTTACTCTCTGCCTTGTAATTCGTCAGTACCATTGCACCTTTGTTCCGGTAAAACCCGCTCCGTGCTCGTAATTCGTGATGAAGTGATTTAAATTAAAGTCGAACCAATTCTCAAATATATTTAGTTTAAATCAGTTTTCAAATCAAGATTAAAGTTATGCCTTAAAATACATTTTGCTCTTCATGAATAGATTTCCGAATGTGAAAATAAATCTCACATTCCACCGTAATAAAATTAGAACAATCATTTCCGTTCTTAATGAATACCTTTATCTGCCTTTATATTTCTCGTTGGGGGCATAGACATAGAATCCCATGTTGTGTAATATTTGTTGGCATATGATAAGGACTGCCACTCTTATTATATTTATAAATTCTTTTAAAGACTAGAGGTAACTAATGCAATCTATATTTTATTGAACAAAACAAATTATTATTATTATTAAATATTTTCTAACATACTTGGTTTCTTAGTTCATCATTCTTTTTATAATTATTTAAATGTTCATACCCGCTATCTGTGTTGGCAACCCGAACATACATATGATTTGATTTAAAAAGTATTCAAAGTAATTAATTATTAGATATTCATGTCAGTGCAAGGGTCTCTAGTCCTCACCAACTGTTAAACTAGTTCTTGGCGCATAGCACTGTGCCATCGATTTCTGCTATCTGAGCTGTTAAGTTGGGTTTGAATTCAGTTTTGGTTCAGCTGAGTTTGAATCCGATTTGACTTGTGGTAGTAGTGGGTTTTGACCGGTACAATATAAAGTTATTACAAAATAATTACCAGAATCTGAAGTGATATAAAAATTCAATAAATGATTAAAGTTTCGGTTAAATGAAATACATTTTACATACTAAGTTTACTCAAATGCACATATAAATAATTTGCCCAGACTTGCAATATATTAATTTAGCTACAATAAAATTATGAAAGATTATTTTCACAATTTAATCTTGAATATAGTCCTTTTATTTAAAATAAGAACTTTCAAATTTTTGACAGTTAATTGATTTAAAATGTCTTTCTTTTTCCTAGACTAAAAGATTTTTGGAAATCTTTTTCTTGATTATTAATTATAACTTTCTTTGGAGTTTCTTTTTTTTTTTTCTAAATTATAAATATAACTTTAAACAGTTTTTTTTTTCTTTAATAAACAATTTTAAACTAATATCATTTAATATCTTTCTATCAGTTATAAAAATGTCATTTTACTAAGGAAATTGTTTAAAACTTCCTTATCATATATAACGCTACTCACCACCAGATGTATATATGCTTATCCGTGTTTCTCTGCCTTTATATGACACAGCATACATGTAATTAATTCTTCAGCAAGCTGGAAGATTTTTCTTGATGTGTTTGGTTTTTAGTGATTGTCATAATCAGGAAAAATGTAATCCATGTAAAATGTTGGTCTTCCTTTCAGTCTGGGATTGTTCCAGACAAGCAACTCTCTTGGTTTGATAGATTTCAGGCAATCAACCATCCTCTGCACCTTTAAGGCTATGAATTTCAGCACAAAGAAGTGGGTCATTTTCTTGATGTGAATTCAAACTCCTGTGAAGGAAATATTGGCAGCTCCTGAATGTAATGTTCTGCCTTAGCAATATTAGTTCATAGTAGCTATTCTGTCAACTCTAGGTCAGCTAAAAACAACTGCTGAAAACTTCAACAAGCTGCAACAAAATATTATAACCAACTCTGCAGCTGACCTGTTCTCTTCAAAAATCACTATCCAGACTAACTCTCTTCAAAATTATTATCCAAAACTGACTGATATTTTTTTATCAGCCCTTTTTATAAAATCATCTGAGGTGTTAACAACAGCTTGATTAAAAACAGAGTTTCTATTTTTATCTCTGAAAACATATACTTGTTTTTATTTAGGAGATTTCTAATAGATAAAAATTTTGTTTAATTAATTAAAATTTCAAAAATACAATAGGGTGTTTTTAAATTTCAAAATCAGAGTAATAATTAATAATAATGCAATATTTATATTTATTCAGACCTTTTTAAAATATTAATTTCATAATGAAATTTTACTTTAAACCCAGAGTTATTTAATCCTTTAATTATTATTATTTTATTTTAGGAAATATAAAAGAAATCTACAAAAATTTATTCTGTGTTTATTTCTACTTTTCCTTTAAACTTTATAAATATTTATGAACACACACTATACTTGTGTGTGGTTTGTAACCCAACTGGTTACAATATATATGTGTGTGAAGTGATACTTTATTTTTGTGAATTTAAACATATTTAATCTTAAATTTATTTATCTTTTTTTTTGTATACAAAAACAATTATTTAGTTAATTTGTAAGCACATGGCTATCTGGGTATAAAATATCTCATATAATTTTTGATTGAAACCTAATTAATCTCATAAATCTTTATTTATTTCTATTTTTTTATTATATATATGTATATAGAAATATATCTTTGTGAAAGTTGAAGAAAAAGTGAAAGACGATTTTTATTCATATTTTCTCTTTATATGTTTTTATGAATTGTATTTTTGAGTGTTTATTAATGTTAATAAATTATCTTAAGTGGAATTGGTGTCCAGTTTATCTTCTTGTCTCACTCCACAGAAAGTCTAAATTTTTATTATTATTTGCAACCACTTACCTTAAGAAATTTAAAAAGTACTGAGCTTGAATCTGGGAAATGCTATAGGAAACTGTCATTGATATATCTATAAAAAAATTTTTAAAAACATCCTTTCATTGGAATGGGATGTGAAATAATTTGATTCAGGTTTTTGAAAAATTCGTTTTTAATGACAAGCTTTACTAATCCTTAAAAAGAATGATGTTAAAAAAGAAATCAGGAAATATAACTAATGACTATTAGTTTGATTCTCTTTTTAATAATATGTTTGGCTAAAAAGTGAAATAAGTAAATCAAAAAAATTTACATATTAACTACCCTTTTATTAATTCAATCGATATTTTTTCTCCTTATTTTTTGTAACTCAATATGGTGGAAAGATTGTAAATTTAAGACTCCTTTAAAAATTTACAGCTTAGCACAGCTTTCAACTATGTTTATATATTGGGTTTGAAATAATTACATATGCAGAATGGTATACATGGCATTAATTTCATTCAAGCACACAATGTGTGAAGTCATATAGTAGACAGATAGAAGTAAAAGTGAAGTAAAAATATAGAATTCACATAATAGAAATTTATAGTACACCAAGTTGATAATGAACTAAATATGTAGGGATAAAATTTTCAGACGAATACAAAGATATAGAAATCTGTATTTATTTCAAAAATTTATACATTATATATATATATATATATATATATATATATATATATATATATATATATATATATATGAATTACAACTTATGTATCAAGATTTTTATATACATAAGTACACATGTGTACAATGCAATCACAGATTCTTTTCCAAATATTTATTAAAATTAAAACAGAATCTATAAGTATTACTGCTAATAAAAAAGTATTGTTATGAAATATATATATTTTCAAATTTTATTTTTATCTCAATACATTTTTCACTTCAGTTTAATTATATTACAACAATCTGTCATTCTGAAGTCAGACTAATCTCTCTCATTCTGATTGCATTTTTGATATATTCAGTTCATTTTTTTCAACTGCATAAACTTTTAAGTTCTTATATATTGTAATTTTATAGAGAATGACCAACTTTGGCCATGTCAAATATTACAAACTTTTAAAATTTAAAATTGAGTAATTAATGGAAAAATGATGATTTAATTTTTACATATGTTTTTGATCATATCATATATTAATTTATTTAAAAATGATATGTTAGATCCAGAATATGTTTTAAAAAAGAGTGAATATTATTCTAATGTAATGTAAATATTTGTAAAAGAGAGAAAAATAATAAAGCAAATAATAATTTTTCTCTTTCTTCAGTAATTTTGATTATTCACCAGTTTTAATTTTTTTAAAAAATACTAAGGCAAATAATTAAAGTTTTAATTTTAACTTTTAAAAGATAATAAAAGAGATAAATAAAAAAATTATTTTTATCATATTTTTAAAAGAAAAAAAGGTTTTAACATTTTTGTTAAATATTTTGTTTTAATTAAGTTTTTTTTTCTTTTTATCCTGCACTAAAACAAAAGCAAGTGTTTTTTAAAATAATAGTAATTAAAAGATTATCTCAGTTTAGGCATAAGAGAAAAGCAACTACAAGGGAATTTATTTCAATTAAAAAACAAAAGAAATAAAACCCAATTTTTCAGTGCTTAATTTGTTCATTTAAAAGACAAGATATAGTTGGATGGATACAGGTTTGTTTCAAAAATATTATAGGGAAAGATATCTTGTGAAAAACAGTCATTCTTGATCAAGCTGTTAAAGAAATCAGTAGCTCTTTTTTTATTCAATTGTTGAAGGCAACAGTAGCAGTTAGTGTTTGCTTCAGACCATCACTGAGAATCTGATTGAGACAAATCTCACAACTTTAAAAAAAGTTTCTTAAATTGAATTTAAAAACACTACACTTAGCCTTAGTTAGAAGCTACATATCATCAAACCTCAACTTTGCAACCTGTTCATTAAAGAAAATGTACAAAAAGAATAGTCCTGAAATGATATGCAAAAGCCTTATCTCCATTCATGAGCATAATTGTCTTTTCCTATGTGATTTGCCTGACCTGGAAAATTAATGGATTCAGAAAAATGATTAAATTCTTTTTGTGAGTTTGTCTGAAAATATGTATTAATGGAGAAGTTTACAAAAAGAAAACCATCATGAAAACCTAAAATTACAAATACCAAAGATGGACTCAAATGAAAAACAAAACCAAAATAAAAAATATTTGAATGAGCACATTTACTTCTATATTTATAGATAAATTTTAAATTAAGTATCAGTTGGTAACAATCAATAATTTTATGAAGTATTTTTTTTGTTTCATTGAACTACATTTTCATTCTATACTATTTTCACTCCAAAATTATAAAAAGTGGTAATAGCTAATTTACAATTTCCTTATCTTTTATTATTAAAAAATATTGTCTAGCTTTAGTTGTTAAAAAGGAAATTAATAAAAGTAAAGGTTGATAACTTTAAATAGTAAAAAATCAGTTGGTTAATCATATTTTTTGGAATAAATTACATTTTGTAATGAAATATATGAGTTAAAAATATTAGGTATTATTTTTTTTTCAATTTTCCTAATTAATTTATCAATTAGTTTATTAAATACTTATTTTAAAAAACAATGGTGTTAATGTTTTTATTTTTTCAGTCATCTGTTCTATGAATTCTAGTGTGTCTATCTTGATTTTATAGCAGTTTAGTGTTTTAGAAATTTTTAAATTATCCCAATAAAATTATTTAAATTAAAATAAATTAAAGTAAATTAAGCATATATATATATATATATGTTAAACAAAGATTTGCATGGGTTAAATATATAAAATACATATTTTGCGGGTTCATCCGTATTAAAAAGTTTTAATATTAATATACTGACATTTTGACTTGGTGTGTGACCAAGTCAAAACGTCAGTATATTAATATTAAAAGTTTTTAACATGGATGAACCCGCAAAATATGTATTATATATATATACTTTTTTGTTTATAGTCACAGTTCCTAGCATCTTTTGAGCTTGAGATAGCTCTAAAGCAATAATGTTTAGTTATGTGGATATAGGAGTTTGTTGCCTTTAGACATCTAGATAGTTCTCTGGATGACACAAAGATATCACTTTTAATGTTAGTTTATTGCATTTTATTTTTTGTTAGAGAAAATTTAGTTCACAGTTGATCAGTATACTAACAATGTGATATAGCCAAAGCATTAATGACGATAATCATGTATCAGTATCTCAGCATTATTTTTTATCATCAGTGATATATTAGGACTTAGGTATATGCATTCAGATGATTGGATTATATTTTATCCTAAGTTTGGAAATGGCTAGATAATTAGCCTGTTAATAATGTACTTTTATATGATTCAGTTCTGGTGATTAACTATTGATTATTCCTGGGTAAGGCTGATGACGCAGTTTATAAGTATAATTATTAGTATAACTAGTTATAATATGCTTAGTTCATGCTCATATTCATGCTCTTTTGTTATTTGCCAATGCTAATTTATGTTTTTTTATATTTGTGATACATGGGTATGAGAATGTTTTCCCATCTTCCCTTTATTTACCCCTGTTCCTTACCATTTTAATATATATATATATATATATATATTTGGAAATAAACATATTTCAGACTTCAGTTTCATCACAATTATCTGAAGCATATGTTCAAAGAAATATGAAAAAGATAAATGATTCCCAAGATACTCATTTTGAAGTAAATTAGCATTCATAAAGTGACTCAGATTATAATCTCTTTCACATATTTTTATCATTTGTTTAGAGTTTAATCATAGAAATTTATTATAGCTTAACTACAAGTGTTAAATTCTCTGCACTCACTACTTTTCCACAATCCACTTATCTTTAGCCAAAATAAACTTTTTAATTTTCACTTCATTAATAATATGTGTGTAAAATTATAGAGGCCATAGTGACATTTATATATAAGCCTACATTGATATGTAAAGCTAATATATTAAAACAGGCAAAACTCTTTATACATATTGCCATTCAGTGCAAGACAGAGTAATCAATAGATGCCAGAAGGCTTATGCATAAAATCCCCATCTCGTGCCTACTCATCCAATATCCTGAGACTAGTTCTGGCTTGTGGCCGTCATCAGTGAGGAGCCTTGGATCTAGATCTTAGGATCTAATGCAACCCTCCAGCATCCATCTTTTAGCTCTACTTAACTACAAAACTATAAGTCTTAAATTGAAAACACTAATATTTTCCAACCCAAGCTCATTAGCTTATATAGTCATATAGGTCTGAACTCAGTTCGGTGCCTATAAATTTTAGTGTCTTTGATTTTTTAATAACCATATCCATCACTATCCTATTTGGCAGGATTGGTTTTAAGCCAATAAACATCACATAATCATGATTTCTTATGCTTGCTTATAACTGTTATTGAAACAGGCAAACCTCTCTATATGTATTGCCACTCAGTGCAAACCAGAATAATCAATGGATGCCAGAAGGTTTGTGCATAAAATCTCCATCTAGTGCCTACTCATCCAATGTCCCTAGTCTAATTTCTGGCTTATTGCCTTCATCAGTTAAGAGCCTTGGGTCTAAGTGCACTGCAACTATATCTTAGGATCCAATGCAATCTTCCAGCAGCCACCTTTTACCCCTACTTAAATACAAAACTATGAGTCTTAAATCCTGCCTAATATGATAGTGGTGGATATGGTTATTAAAGAACCAAAGACACCAAAATGTACAGATAGTGAACTGAGTTCAAACCTATATGACTATATAAGCTAATGAGCTTGGGTTGAAAATATTACAGTGTTTTCAATTTAAGACTCACAGTTTTGTAGTTAAGTAGAGATAAAAGTTGGCTTCTGGAGAATTGCATTAAATCCTAAGATCTAGATGCAGTGCTCTCAGATCCAAGCCTCCTCACTGATGAAGACCAGAAACCAGAAACTAGTCTGGGGATATTGGATGAGTAGGCACTAGATGGGGATTTTATGCACAAGCCTTCTGGCATCCATTGATTACTATGTCTTGCACTGATTGGCAATACATATAGGAAGTTTTGCCTGTTTTCATAACAGTTATAAGCAAGCATAAGTAATGATGATCATGTGATGTTTATTAGCTTAAAGCTAATATATATATATATAAATCTGCAAAAGTACTTTCAGTTAATTTCTTAAACCTGTATCAACTGCCATTAAATTACAAAAAAAAAAAAAAAACAAAAAAAAAAACAAAGCAGAAGCAAATGTTATCAATTCATATCCCATGAATTCCATATTTTAATGTTAGCAGCTTGTCTCTTTATTAAATGCATTTTATCATTATTTATAAAATTTGCCTTCTTAATTTTTTTTAATATGGTTTCTCTCTTCATGAAGAATTTTTACATTTTCAAAATAAAATTTAAATTTATATTTGCATGTTTTTTCATAATCAAAGAAAACTAAAGCAGTTATTAAATCACCATTATTCTTACTTTTTACACACTTATATAATAATTCATGCTCCTTTAATCTCTTCTCAATACTGCACCTCAATTCACCTACATATGATAACATACAATTACAAAAAATTGATTTATGATATTACTTTTCTGCTTGACAGGTATGACATCCTTAGAATTATTGACTAATTTATTAACATTCTTTGGAATATAGAATGAAACATTAAATACATTCTTATATATATCCTTAAAAATTTTCATTTGTGGATTTAAAATAAATGGAATAGATATCCATTGTTTACTATCAATCTTCATTTCCTTTAAATCATTATAATTTTTTTACATTGACATAAAGTATTGTTTATTTGTTCCATTTTATATTCAACACCAAGCAACTCCTTGGCAAATATCTCAATATTTTTCAGTTTATCACTTTGGTAACAACATAATTTTTCATTACAAAACAAAAAAGATCTAAAACTTGCCATCTTATACATAATTGGTACTTTTGATTTACAATTTACATATCCCCTTTTTTGCAACAGCTTGATTATTAATTTAATATACTGTTATCTCTTGTAATAATTAAATCCAAATATTTAATATTTTTATCCTGTTCCTTTTTAATAGACCATTTCAAGCCATTCAAATTATTTAATTCCTCTACAATCAAATTTATAATATTAGTATTTCCACAAACAAAAACATCATCCACATACCTTTTGTAAATTTTATTATCTTTAAAAGAGCACATCTTTAAAATACTACTCCCATATGTAGACAACACAAAATTGCAACCTTGTACAACTATAGGTAGATCCATAGGCCAACCTTTAGACATTTTAGAATATTGACCTTCAAAAGATGCAACAATGTTGTCATTAAAAGATTTTAAAGAATCAACAATAAACTATGTTATATTTACAAATACCTTCACTTTTTAATGTATGTTCAATTATTTTCATGGAATTCATTTTATCAATAGAACCATATATTTCTGTTACATCCAATGAAGCAATAACATCATTCTCATTAAGTCAAGAGATGAAGCAATAATATTTCCCCCAAATCCTAAAAAGTCTTGTAAAAGCTTACCAATATACTTAGAAGTCTTATACATGAATGAACCACCAAAATCTATCATAATTCACAAAGGATTACCTTCTTTATGTAACTTTGTATTTGCAAAAATATGAGGACATACAGCACAGGAAAGTTATATAATATGCATTATTACTTAAAGGTTTATTTTTAGGACTTTTTAAAATATTGTTAATAAATTTTATTCTTTGACCATCCATATTATATTCTTCAATAAAAAAAAAAAAACCAAGTTTCTCCATTTGCACTTTAACTTTATCAATATATTGACATTTCATCATTAAACACATTTGCAATATTTTATGACAATTTATAAAGAGTTATAATGGTTTAAAGGAAATGAAGATTGATTGTAAACAATGGATATCCATTCCATTTATTTCAAATCCACAAGTGAATTTTTTTAAGGATATATATAAAAACGTATTTAATGTTTCATTCAATTTTTCGAACAATGTTAATAAATTAGTCAATAATTCTAAGGATGTCATACCTGTCAAGCAGAAAAGTAATATCATATATCAAATTTTTTGTCACTATGTTATCATATATAGGTGAATCAATGTGCAGTATTGAAAAAAGATTAAAGGAGCATAAATTGTTATATGAGCATATGAAAATAAGAATAATGATGATTTAATGACTGCTACAGTTTTCTTTGATCATGAAAAAACATGTAAATATATATTTAAATTTGATTTTAAAAGTGTGTGAAAATTCTTCATGAAGAGAGAAACCATAATAAAAGAAACATTAAGAAGGCATTTTTTTTATAAATAGAAATAAAATGCATTTAATAAATAAATAAGCTGCTAACATTAAAATACAGGATTCATGGGATTTGAATTGATGTTGTTTACTTCCACTTTGTTTGCTTTTTTTAAAAATTTAATGGCAGTTGACTCAGGTTTAAGAAATTAACTGAAAGTACTTCTGCAGATTTAAAGACTGTTTATAATAGTTTATTACCATTAAACTTAATTATTTTTATAATTAAAATTTTGTTTTAATTAATGGACATTATATATATATTGAAGTATGTAGTATATATATATATATGTGTGTGCTTCATGTATATATATTTTGTTTTTTAAGTTAAAAATATTAAACTTTTAAAAAAATATAATGTATAAAAAATGTAATTTTATTATTAAAACATATGAAATTTAATTAATATAGAAATAAAACAAACTAACTCCTTCTTTTTAAAACTTGATTTATTATGACTATAATCATGAAAAAGAAATCCGACGTTTCGACTATTTTTTATAGTCTTTTTCAAGGCACACTAAAATAAAATATATATACACAATAAATATCACATATTCCAAAAAAAAAAAAATTAAATTAATTAAAAATTACAAAATATAAAATATATCCATAACCAAAAATTTTTTTTTTTACCTTATCTCACTCCCCTTTCCTATTACAATCACAACTTAAACACAACTAGTTCCTTTTTAAAATTCTATATATATCAAAAACTTTTAATTAAAAACCTATTATTTTCTTTTATCTTTTTCTATTAACATCCTATTTAATTCTGGTTTTATCTCATTTATGTATACACCCTCTTTTATTATCCTTTCATTATATGACTTAATACATTCCAAAGGTTTTATTTTTATTTAAAAAGAGGGTTTAAGTATGGGTAATAGTCTGAGGGCTGCAGAAGGGTTATTAATTAAAAAAACCTTTTTCCCTTTGGGGGGTTAAAAAAAAAAGGGAGGAAATTTTTCCCCCCCTCCTTTTTTGTGCGTATATTATTTTTATTTTTTTTTATTTTATAAAGAAAGGGGGGGCCCCCCACCCACCTGTGGGTGGGGGGGGTGTGTTTTTTTTTTTTTATTTAAAAAAAAAAAAACCTTTTTTTTTTTTTTGGGAAGAGGGGGGGGGTTGTGGTGAGTTATTTGCGCAAAAAAAAGCGGGGGAGCCAAGGGGGTGGGGAAGGGGGGGGGTCCTGGGGCGGGTGGTGCGTTTTTTTGGCTACTGGTCCTTTCAGTGAAGGAGTGAGATGGGACTCTCTTTTAAATGGGATATTTGGTTTGGAGTGAAGAAAAGGGAGGAGAAAGGGTGTAGGTTTGGAAAACAATAGTAGATTTATTATAAATAAAATAAAAAATTTTTGGAAATTGTGTTTTAAAAATATTTTTTAATTTTAAAAAAATTTAATTTTTTTTTTTAAATAAAAAAATTATTTTTTTTTAAAAAATAATTTTTAAAAATAATTTAAATTTTATGGGTTAATTTAAGAAAAAAAAATGAGAAAATGTGGGTGGTATTTGGTTTTTGGGATAGGAAAGGGGAGGGGGAGGATGGGGGGGTGGGGAAAGGAAAGAATTATTTTTTTTTTTTTTTTAAAAAAAAAAAGGGAAGGAAAGAGGGGAAGGAAGGTGAAGGGGGGGGGAGAGAAAAGAAAGGTATTGAATTTAGAAAGAAATGGTTAGGTGATGATAGTGAATGAAATGAAAGTAAAGTGTGGGAAAAAGGATGATTTGAGTAGAGATTTGAAGAAAGAAGGATTGAGTAAGAGGAAAAGATGTTTAATTGATGGGGAAGGGAAATGAAGGTATGGGGAAAGGGGAAGGAGATTGGTGGTGGATTTGATAAGGAAAAAGATGGATTTAAAGGGGGTGTGGGAGTAAGATGGTTTTTTTTGTGAGATAAATGAAGAAGTGAGAAATGAAATGGAAAAGGGGAGGTGTGGATTGAAAGAGGGGGAGAAAAATTGAGATGAGTGAGGTTGGAGATGTTAGGGAGAGTGAATTTTAGTAAGTTTGGTAGGGTGGAGTGGGAGGTAAGTGGAAGTAGAAAGGAAATGAATTGGGTGTGGTTGAGATTGAGGTGTTATTTAGTGAGTGGAGGGTAGTTTGTAAGATAAAATAAATTGTTATGTTGGGAAAGAATTGGAAAGGGGGGGTTAAATTTGAGTGGAGAAGATTTGTGGTAAAATGGGAAAAAGGAGGAAAGAATGGAGTTGTTTTAGATTTGGATGATGTAGGTTGAATAGTGGGGAAATGTGAGGGTTAGATGAAAGAGGAAAGTGGAAGTAAATAAAAGAAAGTGTGTAAATGAAAATAAAGATTGATTATGATGAATGAGAAGTAGAGTAAATTTGGTAGTTTTATAAGATGGAAAATAATAGAGGAATATAGAAAAATTAGTGGAGGTTTGGTAGAAATATTGTATTAAAGGAATTATGTGTTGAAAGAAAGGAAAATGTGAGTATTGGTGGTGGGTCAAGGTAAAGAAGATGGAGAGATGTGTTGGGAGTAGAGAGTTGAAAATGTGGGAGGAAAGTTGATGAAAAAATTAAAAGATTGAGGGAGTGGGGGATGAAGAGATGTATAGATGGAAATTGAAATAAATGGTTAGAGGAAGAAGAAGGGATGAAGTGGTGGATGAAAAAGAAAGTGTAGGGGTGTGTGGAGGAGAAGAAGTAGAAGATGGATAAATTGGGGTTGAGGGATGAATGGGAGGGTGAATAGTCTGAGTGGTTTTTTGGCAGGAATATATATGTATAAGTTTGAAGAACAATTTTTTAATTATAATAGGAATAAACCAATTTTTTATGTTAGATATGTTGATGACTATTTTATGGTTTTCAATGGTAATAAAAGAAATGCAGATAATTTTTTGAGTTATATTAATGGTAGAGTTGAAAAAATAAAATTTACTATGGAAAAAGAATATATTAATGTTATTGAATATATGGATGTTAGAATTTTAAAAAAAATTGATAGGAATGGTAGTGTTATTATAGAAACATCTGTGTTTAGAAAAAAAACATTTTTTGGATTATCAAATAATTGTTTTTCAGATATTGATAGCCATAGTAAAATTAATATTGTTACTAATAAAATTATTAGGGCAATTAAATTATGTTCAAATAGTAATTTGTTTGAGAATGAGGTTGATATTATTAGGAATGAATGTTTTATGAATGATTATCCTAGGGGTGTAGTTGAACATTTGTTTTCTAATAAAAATATAAATAAAATAAGGAATAGAATGGGATTAGATAGGAATAAAAATAGAGAAAAGATTATTTATGTTGGTTTTAATATATCTAAAGATTTATTTATTAAAGTTAAGAAATTAGTTAAAATGATTAATAGGAAATATAATGTTTCAATTTGTCCAGTTTATAAAAAAAAAAGCAAATTTAAATTTTTTAATTAATAATAATGGGGTTATAATAGGTTAGACATTATGAATTCAGTTTATTTGATAAAATGTTTGAATTGTTTTAGAAAGAATGTAGAAATGACATATATTGAGACTAGTAAAAATAAATTAAAAACTAGATTAAAACAGCATTTAGGTGATAAAAATTCTGCTATTTACATTCATAAGAATAAATTTAAGCATGGGGATTTTGAAATAAAACCTTTGGAATGTATTAAGTCATATAATGAAAGGATAATAAAAGAGGGTGTATACATAAATGAAATAAAACCAGAATTAAATAGGATGTTAATAGAAAAAGATAAAAGAAAATAATAGGTTTTTAATTAAAAGTTTTTATTTGATAAAACATCGTGTAGAGATATATATATATAAATATATATATATATATATATATATATATATATATATAATTTTAAAAAGGAATTAGTTGTGTTTAAGTTGTGATTGTAATAAAAAAGGGGAGTGAGATAAGGTAAAAAAAAGAAAATTTTGGTTATGGATATATTTTATATTTTGTAATTTTTAATTAATTTAATTTTTTTTTTTGGAATATGTGATATTTATTGTGTATATATATTTTATTTTAGTGTGCCTTGAAAAAGACTATAAAAAATAGTCGAAACGTCGGATTTCTTTTTCATGATTATAGTCATAATAAATCAAATTTTAAAAAGAAGAAGTTAGTTTGTTTTATTTCTACATTAGATATATATGAACTATTTTGAAAAGAAGAACTGTGTGCTGGATATATTAAATTATGAAATTTAATTATGAGTTGGTAAGTGTGAAAAAAGATGGGGGGGGGTTGAAATCAGCAAAGAAAGTTTAACTCTCTAATTAATTAAAATACCAATTGATATTAAAAAAATGTAGGTACTAAATTCTAATTTTAGAATTTATATTTCTGTGTAGCATTGTCATTACAATAAGAGGTGGCAAACGTGTAATTACTTGGGAGTTTGATAAAAATCAAAGACATTTGGAATTTAATTAAAAAATGCAATTAGTATAATTTAAAATTAAACTGGATTAAGATTATAATCAATAAGATTCTTTTAGATGATAAAGAAAATAATTTTTCTTACATTTAAATTAATTAATTTGGAAAGATCCAGATGGCTTTGTTTTTGATATATATATATATATATGATATATATATATAGGGCAAAAATAAGAAAGAATTATTATTATTGTAAACTTCTGAAAAAGTTATTGTAAAGTTTTAAGCTGTTAAATTACATCAAGCTATGAGTGAGTAGATCACTGCAATTTCTCTGGCCATTGGAGTATGGAGTTCCCTCATACTGTAGAATGCTAGGCTGATCAAGTTTTTGCCTACATTTGGCCATCCAAATTGTTGACATACTATGCTGTCACCATCAAAAAAGAAAACACTATTACATAATGCTACCAGTAAATCAGTTAAAAGCTCTTTAATGTGCTACTTTCTTTGCTTCCACAATTTATTTATTAACCATTCTTTAAAGTGTGTTTCTTTTATGCTATATAGAATATTTTTACTGTATTATTTAGAGATTTTATTGCATTATTTGAATATTTTCTTATTGTGTTATAATGCATGCTTAATTAATTATACATAGTAAGAAAGATTGACTATTGCAATATATACTCAATCTTTCTTAAATTTGCTAGACTTATTGTTTAAGTATCAGATGGAGGTAAATTTATTAAAATATGTCAATGATTAAAATGATTGATGTTATCTAACGATTTGGCTCAGCTTGTCAGAAGCATGTCATAGCTGATTGGTTGAAATTTCATTTTCTTTTTTAAATTACCTAAAAACTATAAGCCTGACATCAATAGAAATACAAGCATTCAATTCACTGTAAAAAATCTTTTGAATGTCAATTGAAGTCAGAAGAAATTTGATTTTTTTATGATTTTTTTTTAAACAGGCGGATTTACTTTTTTTCAAAATTTGGTTAATTTTATAGTTTACATGAAGCGATAAAGGCAGAAAATTGTAAATGGCCTGATTATATAGTGAAAATGGATTAAAAACATGGAGGTCATTTGCATTCAAAGCCTATAATGGAATGTCAACATAATTGCAGATTCGTAAGTAGATTTCTTAAATTTTTTTTAATATTTTAATTTATTAATATAATTTGTTTGTATAATTTATTAATTTGTGTTTATATTGGTGTGTGTAATATATAAATTATATAATATAATATTAAAATCATTTATGCTTTTTATTATAGATATATAATTATTATTCATATGTACAGTAATTTTGGATCTTTGATAATAATTTATTATGTTTATATGATGTGTTTGTGTTTACTCTTGCATGTTGCATAACAAATAATGATTTACATATATAGAGCAGTGCAATGTAAATTTTAAAATCGGATAATCAAATGTACAGCAAGGTTGCATAACAAGTAATGATTTACATATACAGAGCAGTGCAATGTAAATTTTAAAAATATAATCAAATGTACAGAAAGGTCGCAGTTGATAAAGCATTCACAAAATTTACTGGGCATAGTACCATGTAAAAATATAAACACTTAAAACCAATAAAAGAGAGATTTCAAATGATGTTTGTGTAGTAGTAGCAACAATGGTTATGCATGTACCACATGGAATTGTATGCAGGCAAAGAATCATTCTGTTTCTTGCCTATGCCTTGATACTCATACTGTGGTGGTTTTGCCATATCTTGCATCACATTATTTTCAAGTCTATAGCTAGAAAATGAGCTACATGCAAATAAGTTAAATCTTTGTGGGACAATAAATATAACAAGATAGCATTACTGGTCTGCAAAAAAGAATATAAACATCACTGATGTACACAAAAAATATAAAATGAAGACATGAAATTCACTTTATCAGTGAGGCAGACAGTAGCCTGCAATTTCTAGTTTTAAATAGACAAAAATCCAATTGCTATAATGACAAATGCATATCTATCTTCTGGAAATGATTTGTTTTATATCTTTTATTAGGATGAATCTTTTTCTTATAGATACCTTTGAAATTTGGTAACTCTTGTGGTACAAGATAAAAATGAAGAATTCATATGTGACTTGTTTTGGAAATTCAGAAGCTATGGATTATCTCAGGTAATAAATATTATATATGTTTTGAAAGATAATTTTGTGAAGAATACAAAAAAATTATCATTGAAGATGTAATTTAAACTTAGTTAATGGTAAATTAGAAATTATGAACAAACAATAAAGTAATAATTATATTGGATATTATCCCTATTTGTCTTAGACTTATTGTTTGTTTTTTTCTAGTTTCTATTAATGTAATTTGTTTTTGCTCTAACATTATTAAAACTGAAGTTATTGTGAAAATTGTCTCAGGTCAGTTTTTAAAAAAAATCAATATGGCGCCTGAAAACTCAAGTAGCTAAAGAAAAGTCCAGTATTTAAATAACAGCAAGATATTTAAATCACTCTTCTCTGATTCTAATTTCTTGGTTTTTTTTTTTATTTTCTAGGTAAACTTATATACTAAGAATCTATTATTTCAAATATGTAATTTGAACCATTAACACAATTTCGAATGGTTCATAAATACTTTTTTTTAATAAAACGTGTTAAACAAAATAAAGTTAAAACTTTATTTTCTTTAGAAGGAATGAGTATATATGTATACTGCATGCATATATTTTTTTTTAAGTGTCATAGCATCGGCCGGGACGCGAACTCGCAACCTGGGCAACTGCTTGTAAGGCAGTTGCGCTGACTTCTCGACCACCAATGCAAGACGTACTGCATGCATTTGATTTATAAACAACTCTGTTTTCAAAATTTAGTCTTTCGAAGTTTAAAAGTTAAAACTTGGTTTCTGTTTTTTAAAAAAAGGACAAATATATATGATACGATAATGTAATTCTTTAAAACTTTTAATTCAATTTAATATATTATTAACTGTTAGGCTATTGTATTGATATTTCCTTCTATATGTAAGACTTATGGGGAGGATCTTTATTAAGCAGGAATTAATTTCTTTATAAAAATCTTTTAGTATATAAAATAACTGCGTAGGCCCTGATTTAAACTATAGAATAGATATCCGCATATTATAAACTTATGGCATGACCATTTACATTTTATAGATTAAATTTTAAGGCCAAATATTCATTATATATAAATATAGTATTACTGGGTTGTCTAATTTTTTTATTATCTTACTATGTTTCTTCAGCAGGCGTATATCCATGCTTTGAAAATTTAATTCGATGGGTTCATTCTAAATAAGTTCCACGCAAAGGTGAGAACATTCCTTTCAATTTCCAGACCCAGTGGGTCTTATTATTTCTTGTTACTCGTGCAGTGGATCGCTTCTGCCAGTAAATGAGAGTTATTAAGAGTTATATGAATATGCTCATTCCTTCACTCCATGACTCATTTAACTTTGCAAAAACAAATATCTTTCCATCATTATCTTATGATAAGACTTGGATATGATTTATGATAAGACTTGGATATGACACCGCAGAGGCGATCATGTTCCAGTCTACCTCGTTATTTGTTTTTTTTTTTTTTTTACTTCAGCAATTCGGTACCACCTTCCTTATTCCTTATTTGTGTTTAAAGCTTCATATTTCAGCATTTATTGATCATGATCATGAGAGTTATGCATTTATCTATTTAACCATATTTTCTAGAGTTAATTAAACTTATCTTGCTTTTATTCTTATGTACTTGCTTGAGGGATATCTGCCCCAAAGATCAAATGTATTCATCATCTGAGGTCCCTTATTTGCATACCCATTATATCTTGAAACTTTTATATATGTAATCACAAATTAATGTAATTCCATGATTTTATAAGTCTAGCAACCTAATTAAGAGATAGTCATTTCTTTTGTTTATTAGTTTGTAATTTTAATACTAATAAAGTCTTTGTATTTTATATATACATTGCATTTGGGTGTCTTATTTTGCCACAGGGAAGTCATATAGTTGTAATCTAATTTTAAGAGTTTCTGCCTCTGCCTGATCACTGAGCCTAAAAAATGAAGTAGTATGTAGGTTGGAGTGATTTGTGGTGTTTTAAGTCACCCTGAGGGTGATTTTGTTAATGTCAACCATTACAATATATTCAAATATATTTTTATACTAAATTTAAAGTAAATATAAGGGACTTGAATACAAACTTTTAAGATCCCTACAGATATGCACTCCATCCCATACAACTAATACATATGACCACACACATGTGAAAAAGTTAAATGATTTCCAATATACATATTTCATCTTGACTCAGCACTCATCATTTGGTCCAGATCACCACTCCCATACATATATACAATCAGTGCTCATAGCATATCTTCAACTTTTAATGGACAAGCTTCAATCATCTCCACCCTTCAACTCTTCAACCATCCATATCATTGAAAATCCGATAATGAAATACTCAGATCCATTGTTCCATGTCAATATTACTGTCATGCCCATGTTAACCTTAAATTACTCTAATTCCTTACATATAGGAATTTAATATGTCCATTTAATTACACAAAAGAGGGATGGGCAGAATACAGGCTGAATATGTAATATCCAAATTTAAGTATATTTTCTATACTAAATTTAAAGTAATTAAATGGACATATTAAGGTCCATATGTGAGGGTCAGAGTGATTTAAGATCAACATGGTCAGGCCAGTAATATTGGCATGAAAGAGGGATTTGAGTGTTCCATCATTATATTTTCATTGATACAGATGGCTGAAGAATTGAAGTGTGGAGAAGTTTGAAACTTGTCCATTAAAGTTTGAAGATATGCTATCATAATATAAACTGAGTATTGATTGTTTATATGTGTGGGAGATGATGATCTACATAAAATTATGAGTTATGGTTCAGCACAAAATACATATATTAGAGATCATTTGTCATTTTCATGTGTGCGATCATCTACATTAGTTGTATGGGATGGAATGCATAGTTGTAGGGAGCTTGAAAGTCTGAGTTCAAGTTCTTTATATAAATATATATTGTAATGGTATTTAATGTGTTCAAATTAATGATTATAAGCAGACTTTTTAATGTTTACTATTGTTATGGTTATGTATTATGTTATACAAATGATATTAAATTATTGATAATATTGACATATAAAGTGAATTATTAAATTTACGCAAGATGTCTTCCCACATATATTTTTCAAATGAAACATTTTTTGATTATGTGTACCAAAATATTTATCATGATTCACATTTAGTGATAAAACACTCACACATGTTAATTTAATTTTAAAAGGACTACACGTAAAATAAAAAAAATACATAACACTAATAAGAATAAGGATAAATTATTTAAGATTACTACTACTATAGTATTAACTTTATTATTGTACATATGCAATTTAAAATTATGCTGAATAATGATAGAAAGTTTTAACATTATATTTAAGTATATGTGTATGCATGCATGAATGATTTAAATTTTTTAATGCATGTTAACTTTAAATTACATAAGTAAATTTATTTTTGTTATTGATAATAAATATTAAATATAATAAGAACTTAAAATTAAATGGAGTAAGATTATTTAACTTATATTTTACAATAGGAATATTTGCTTGTAAAATAATGTTTCAATTTTATTAATT
This sequence comes from Epiperipatus broadwayi, assembly GCA_028023455.1. Lineage (NCBI taxonomy): Eukaryota > Metazoa > Onychophora > Udeonychophora > Euonychophora > Peripatidae > Epiperipatus > Epiperipatus broadwayi. Next base: position 93,026 of record JAQFVV010000724.1, on the reverse strand, counting down.
CATGTAATAATGTGCTTAAAATTATTATTTTATTATATTTCTAAATGATTTCATTCTATAAATTGTTATAAAATTTTAAAACTTCCAAATATCACCTGCTGATTTATCCTCTGCTACCATCTATGGTAAAACTTTCCCATAAAACATCAAAAGAAGGGAGAATTTTGAATGAAAACAATTATCTCATTGATTATATGACACAAATCTATAAATAGAATTATGTATTAAAATTATTTCATATTTTTATTAACTAATTGCAAGTGTACTATATTATACTTAAATTCAAAATTAGTCATATTGGCATCTTACACTTTAATTACCATGGAGTAGAAAAACCCAATAAATATTTGCCTTAATGGTAAATGTTCTTCAAAAGTTTCCTGAATGTGGAATTTAACATTTAATTCAATTATCATCTTGTAATGCACCTTTAAAAGGAATAAAACTATAAACTTGAGTTTAGATCTAAAAATTTAAAATTATATGAAATGGTACTATTATTCACTTATCTCACTCCAAAAAGTTTGCTTGATAAAATTTACTAAATCAATACTAGCTTATTGAAGAATTATTTATTAAATATAAATTTTAACTACTGAATTTTATCTTCACCTGGAGAACCACTTATCCATTGGATATTCATCATTTTAAATCAAAGTTTTAACTAGTCAATTCTATCTTTGTCTGAATAAACACTTACATATTTTATAATCATTGTTAAATATAAAATTTAACCACTAAATTTTATTTTTGCAAGGATAAACACATTTACTTTAGATAATTGTTTGTTAAAAATAAAATTTTAACTAGGATTATGTCATCATAAACATTTTAAGAAAAACTATAATTTATAAATAGAATCCTTCAGAGATTAAAACTATTTTTTATAACTAGGAGAAAAAACAAGTTATTGTGACCCTGGAACAATTTAAATTCATCTTTATTAAATATTACTTATAGTCTCAAACTTTATTACCAATTATTCATTATAAAGATTAAATTGTATCTCTCCTATCAATTAGTATTTTACTATCCAAAATATCAAAAGATTTATCACTTTCAAATATTTTGGAAAGAATGCGGCAGTAGCAGAATACATATTCTGAATGTTTTTAAAAATTTTGAATTTATTTTAAATTCTAAAAAAATATAACTATATATTTGTATTTATCATGGTTAGTGAAAGTTCTTATGAGAAGGAAATTATAATAAAAGAATCACAGGTATATATTTATTTTATGATTACCATTTAATATAAGAGTGTGCTATCAATTGCTAGTAATTTGGGGATCAGTTGATAATGTTTAAAGATAATTAATAATTATTTATGGATAAGTAAGAATACATGACAAATTATGTTTTTTGGTCTTTTAATTCAATCTTATGTTTCTCTAATTAAAGATATCTAAAAATATAGTCTAGATATTTTATAGATATTACCCATCTTATTTACCCACAGGTACTTTTAAGATTTAATAAAGATTATATTGAATTTTTAATTATACTTGTGGCATTAATATTAGTATAAATATTGTTGTTGAATTGAGTGATGCCACTGACCCATTATATTCCCATTTTATTTATAAGGTATGCTCCATAAGCCTCTTATAAAATGCCACTAATACATTTTGAGATTAGATTAATTAAAACCATACTGTAAGAAGAATATTATAAGTTGGGTTAATATTTTGCTAGCTGATGAAGTAGCTAAGTTTATAAGTTAAATATCTATAAGAAACAGATTTTATTTAATTAAAGATACAATAAAACATTCTTTACCTTATTGATTATTTATAATTAAGTCTTTTAATTAATGCTTAATAACTTTCTCACACCAAGTGTCTCATTTTACATTAATTTGTGATACATGACACATGTAATTAGTAATAAATCATTTTCTTAATTAAGACATCATACAGATATTAATGATCATTGTGAATAACTTGTTACTGTTATTGCATTCATTTAATATTTTTTTATTATTCTTATTGTTAATAAATTAATTATATTTGTTGATTATCTGATATTTGTTCTTAATTAGTTAATCTCATCATATGCTAATTTTATAAATAAGTATGGCCATATTATTTTATAATTCTTATCATTATTTTGAAACTATCATTATTTAAAAACACACTGCTTCATAAAAAAATTGTTCATTATTTTATATACTTATACTATCTTTATTTTAATATTTGTTTGCGAGATATGAATTAAATACAACAAATTCCCTTTGATATTTAATCATATCAATGACAATAATTTATAATACTAAGGAATTAAAAACTGTAAGAATAATATTTATTTCATTTGAATACTGAAATCCTGAAACAATGTTAATTAAATTTGTGTAATACAACAGCTTAAAACAAACCTGCTAGCCCACATATATAAATGTTATAAGATTCATTTTTTCTTTTAAATATACAGTTATACTCTGAAACATAATAGAACCCTGAGATATTAATTTTATTAGAGATAAATACACATTATTAAAATGTTTTCATAAAGTAATTATTTATTTATTATGGAGTGTCTCATAAAATAAGGTTATGAGTGTTTTTAAAAAGTTAATCATGAAAGGAGTTAATGAAATAAAGGTTGAGACGGAAGATACTAGTCATCACTCATCTGCCAATCCTCATTTAATTATTAATTACTATATATATATATATATATATATATAGTAATTATATATATATATATATAGAGAGAGAGAGAGAGAGAGAGAGAGAGAGACATTCTTTTGATGAATTCTTGATTAAAGAGAACAAATTGTAATATCACACAATAAAAGTATTAATTTTAATTACAGCAGTAGTAGTTTAAGTTTTTAAAATAAAAGTAGAGGAGTGCGCATGCGCCTTTTG
>JAQFVV010000724.1:0-89656 GCA_028023455.1 Epiperipatus broadwayi | reverse complement strand
TTTTGGAGCAAGATTGTTACTTTTATGGTGAGCCTATTTATTTGTTGTTTTTTTTACGATATCAAACTGATAAAATATTTTTGGAATGAAACTAAATTGATATTAAAGATTTGAGATAGACAAACCTCATAAAAAAATCTAACTGATCCCTCCATATAGAATATACTAACCACATTTTTCCTTTTTTTGCTGTGGCAAATATGTCAGACACCATGGACTCTGCATGCGAAGTGAAATCACGCACATATGCAGAAGCTGCGCGAGCCACATCTTTATTACTACAGCACGATTCCTACATAAATTTATCTAGTGTAAAAATACAAATCAAAGTGCTAGATTCCACAGATCAACAATGAATGATTTGATTAATTTAGACATTCTTGTGGATACCTGTCATGAATCTATCAACGTAATTGAAGAGGCTTGGTCAGAAGAAAGCTTGAAAAGAATCTCGGAGGCCTTCAATCAAACAATACCGAAAGGCCTATATTTATTGTTTAAACGTTTTTTTACCAATCGCTCGATTGTTCTAGTTGTCACGGATATTAATTGCTCTCTTTACAGATTCCCAAAAAATTTGCTGTATGAAGCAATTACAGCAAACAACATGTGGGACTCTATACAATGAATTGGAGAACATCCTAACCCCAGATATATTGCCATTGAATTTTTCGATGAAGGACAGAGAAATAGATTTGAAAATACTATTCTCACGCTGGAAAAATACGCGTTAGTCAAAATAGATCGCAATAGAGAAAACTATGTAACAGGGATTATTAAAAACACCTACTTCACCTTCTCCATTAATGACTTTATGAAGCTGATGAAACCTTTTGGGTCAGTAGTGTCGTTCCAGCCTACGTATCTAAAAGATACACCTATACCTATATTAAGCACCAATTATCATTTTAAACTGCGTCTAAACAAAAATATAATTCTGAATGATATCCCTACATTAATTACGGATCAAGATACCATGCTCCTCGTAATAATATATGGAATTAAACCTCAGTGCTTCAACTGCAAAGAAAGAGATCATCTCATAGGTGCGTGTCCAAAAACTAAATGTCCACACTGTGAAATGTGAAATACAACAACACATCAATGCAGGGAAAAAACAATAATAATAATATGCCATACACAAATGGAATGGCGTTGATCACTGATATAAATGATGCTAATATTGATGATTTAGTTGGTTTTACCCCAAGTATACCATCAGAAGATAATACACAAATACAAGATCAACTATCGGGCCAACACAGTTCCATTACACTAAAAGTCACAAATGAAATTAGCAAAACCATTCCAGAAGCAGTAATACTAAACAAAACTTCACAAGACATTACAGAAGCATCAATATCAGGACCATCACACTCAGGCATTGAGATAAATGTACTAACAGCCAAACGTAAACCTGGTCATCCACCAAGTAAGAAAAGAGAAAGAAAAAGTGAAGTACAATCCCCAGAACTGAGTAAAGAGGATCTATCACAGTCTCTGGACAATGCTAAAAAAGTTAAAAAGTCAACCCAAAACATAGAAGATTCCAATGTGTGTAATACAAGTGAGCAAGTCATGATAATAGAAATAAGTGAAACATGCTCAAATACAATAGCTTACGACAAGCTCCTTGGTTTGTCAGATGAAAGTCCAATATTTTTAGACAGAAATATGCAGATAACATAAACATACCTTTCGTACTTTTACATAACTACATTAAATAAAATGATGATAAAAATAGGATCAGTTAATGTCAGAGGATTAAACTCTGTTGAAAAAAACCATAAACATAGAAAATGGATTAACATTATCTAACCACATATAATTGGACTACTGGAGACAAAGATATATAATAAATCACAAACAGATCCATCTAAACTCTATGACAATCAAGGCTATTCTTTGTTTTCCAGAGTCGCATTCTCACCATCGGCTGGGACAAGAATTGTGATAACCAAAACATGCCCATTCAGCTCATTTAAAATATTATATATTGATGCACACATGCTAATTATTAATCTATATCATAAAAGAATAACACTATATTCCTCCAGGTGATACAATTATAAATAACCTCATACATATACTAAACACAAAGTTTGCATCGTCAATACATCCCATAATACTAATGGGAGATTTTAATATGTCATACAGTAAATTTGTTACAAAATGGTTACACAGGCTGGCTTTTCCTCTCATGTCTGGAGAAGGTTTTCTTCCACAAAACTCTGTTTCATTCAACAATGGCAGATTCTCTTCTCTGATTGATCTTGTGTTTTATTCACCAGCGCTGCATCATATGATCAAAATACTACTAATAAACTCATCCTTCTCAGATCATTCAGCTGTGATGGTTTGTCTTAAAAATGATTTTTCATATAGACCCACAGTTACTACAGGCAAAACTATTAGAATATTAATTCCAGCTCAAACTAAGGAATATCTCTTTTCAGAGATATACATATCAATATTCAAAATTCGTGACATAGATTTGGACCCAGTTCAGAGATGGATTACCTTCGTAAACATAATCTCGTACACAATTGATACAATTACAAGAAACCAACCCCCCCCCTTCAAGGATTTTGGCTCTTGCAGATGATCTGCATAAAAGAATAACACTTAGTGCTTCCACCGCAGAGGGCTGTACAAATGTTGTAGCCCTTAGAAAAGCTTATTGGTTGGCATGTGTTTCACTCAGGGAATATTTGGCAATAAAGAAGAAAAAGGTATTCCTGAGTCAGACCCATATTTGGTCTAGACAGTACATTCGCTGGGCTCTAGGTCAAGCTCCAACAAACCGGGTTCCATTGGCTATCAAAGTAGAAGGGCAAACCATTGCAGGAGATAATATGCTAGAACCACTCTACTTATTCTACAAACACAACTTGCAAAGTGGGGAATTTTTTAACCCCCCGGATAACTTTCTTGACCCACCAGAAGATAATATAGCCTTTGTTCTAAGAGATTTTGAAGAAAAGTTGTATTCAATATCAAACTCATGTCATCCAGGAATACATGAAATAACTTGCTTTGTATACAAGCACTTAAGTCATTTCACAGTAAAATATCTAGCAGATTTAGCCAACTTCCTAACCCAGAGAATTTATCACATTCATGGGCTCTACCCCATCTCAGTGGTTCCATTTATTAAGAAGAAGGAAAACATAACCACTTTACAAAATCTCAGACCTATATCAATGAGCCCACTTGGTATCAAGATTCTGGAGTCAATAATTAAAGACAGAATTGAGCCCTACATTCTGCCATATTTGTCAAAAAATCAGTTCGCAAAGAAGGGATCTTCTACTGGGCAGCGGCTTTTCTATATAAGACAGTAATTGACACAGTCAGAAATAACAAAAGGTACAGACCTGTTGTTCAACTGGACATCAAATCAGCATTTGATATGGTACCAATTAATATCTTAATTAATATGCTAGCAGACACATCAATTCCCAGAGCACTAATCTACTTGATTACAAATCTTCTTTTAAGTAGAGAAATTCATATAACTCTTAGTGGGAAATATGCACCATCCTTCACTCCATTTAACTCCATCCCACAAGGTTCACCATTAAGTGCTCTTCTATTCACCTTCTATATTAATCCTCTCCTTAAAGCAATTGAAAGTGAGATGACTGGAATATTCATACCTGCAATGAAGACTAATGTCACATGTGTTGCATACATGGATGATATTACTGTCTTTCTGCCCACCAAAAAACAAATACCAACACTAATTAAAATTCTTAATAACTACTCAGCAGAATATAAACTAGAGTTTAATCTACATAAATCCAGCGCTTGGTCCATATGCACTGGACACCAACAAGACCAATACTTTAAAGGAAAACCAGGTCCATTCCTGGGATTTCCATTCCATTTAAGCAACTCTGAAATGTGTTCACAGATACAGAGGAAATTAATGAATAAATCTGAGAATATAACTAATTCTCTATCCAAATCATACATGTCGCTCTACGCCAAAGTTGCTCTCTTCAATCTCTTAATAATAATAAGAGTTACATATTATACACCCATAATAATATACACAAAAGCGTTTATAGCAAAAATTTATTCAATGTGTAGAAAATTATTGTGGAAAAAAAAAACAGTGCCAATATCCTTAAGAAAAATCCTGAACGCTCTATCTCGAAATGGACTAGGCCTACATTCAATCAACATTTTTTAAATTCAAAAAACATTTAATCTAATATCATTATGCACCAAAATTTTCCCCTATATAGAAATTGCACTCAAAATCACACCCACAGACAAACCACCACCTACAAATAACTTCTGGAATAAGCTAATTTCTCCACTATTAAGCATCCCCAATCTTACATCCCCCCCCCTTATGGAAAAAATAAAATACTGGGAGGTTTACTCAGTCTGCAACCCCCCTTCCAATGATAACAGGAAAACTTATCTAAACTTAACAAATAAACAGTTGACCAAAAACTTCAAATATTGATCATTGGAGCCAAAATTCTATGATTTCCTCATAAAACTAAATCTTGATGCACTTCCAACTCTTTACTTCTGTAGATATAAAAGGAACTGTACCAATATTGAAGATATTTGCAAGCTTTGTCAAAGAGAACCAGAAACCCTATCACACTTATTATTCACATGCCCCAGATACAATAATATCCGTTGGGACATTCCAAAAATTGTTAAAAACAAGGATTACGGAATACAAACACTTCTCAATTCCTTTGAAAAGGGTATTTATGGACTCATCCGTGCTAGCACATTTGTGTTATACTCACTATGGTGTACCAGATGTACACTTATGTATGAACTGGACATGAAACAATCTAACACATTTAGAAACAAAATTGATATCATACGCACTAGGGATGAAAAAATTTCATCGCCTAACATTTTTTCAGACACCTTCAATAATGCTACTTCGCTCGAATTTATAAAAAGACTCACCATCGTCAAAGAAGTAGATCACCAGGATTTTAAAAAAGGAAAGAAATGGGGGAGGGAAGGGGAGGTAAAAGAGATAAAAAGTGTACCCATTAACTTTCTCGATGAGCTTTGACATCAAATCCTCAACTGTTGTTTTGATAAAATTGTTAATGTTTGAATTGTTTAAAAGTTTGTATGATGGTGCATCTTGATTTATTTTGAAGTAAAAAAAAAAAAAAGCATTAAACCTAAACAAAGAAGGAACTTATTTGTGATTGGTTCTTACATTCTCCGAAAAGACATTCTGATTGGTGGAAAGAACAAAGAAACTGTGATCAAAGAAAATAAAGAAAAAGCTGAGATTTTCATTTGAATAGATTTAAATTATTATTAAATAATATTTATGGAAATTAAACATAATTTTCAGAGAGAATAATAAAAAAACAAAATTATTTTGAAAAATATTGAAGATTTAAGTAAATATATTGAAGATGTAGTAAAAAGAAATATTTACTTTTCTATAACGTAAAAGTCGATCTTTTTGTTTACATTATAACTTTTATGTTGCCGATATAGAATATCTTAGAATAAATAAATAGCAATTTATTTTTGAAAGAACTTTCGTTTTCTTCATGACCTGAAAAATTAATTATATATTTTATAAGATCTGAGTGAATTTAATATTATAGGGAATATGTTTTAACAATAGGTTGTTTAGTTTGTGAGTTGGAATAAAAGATTTGTTTTATGATAAAAGATAAAATTAGGTTAATATATGTAAATTGTTATAAACTGATGTAACGATCAGGAGAATGGTAAGCCCTGATCAAAATTGTTATTTTCCTTTTTTTTTCTTTTTTTTTCTTCCTTTTTTTGTACATTTATAAACCAATAAAGCCTATTGAAACTAAAATAAAAGTAATTATATAATGTTGATCATCATAGAATATCTCAAGGGAAAATAATCTCTTCAACTAAAAAACACATTAACATTACTTCAACTAAATATTGAGGATATATTAAAATTTAAAATGGAAATCTTCTATAAATTAATTATACAACACCATATAGATGTAATTTTAATTCAGAAGACACATCATTCTTTTAATAATGTTAATATTTTGGAAATCATCGGCTTTATTTGGTTCTTGTCAGATTGCAATTAACCACTGTTTGGCTAAATTGCTGTTTTCTAATCACACATCAATGTAAACAACTTATACTGAAATAGTTTAAATGATATAGCAATCACTATTCAGATATTTACAAACATTCTTACTGTTCTATCTTGATCTTCCAATTTATCCTATTTCTTTTATATATGTAGGAGATTTCAATTCTCACAAGCAAATGAAAATAAAATGGGTGAATTTTAGGATGGATATTTTTCAATAACTCGCACATATTTTATGATGCTAAGCAAATAAAACAGTTTATTTAGGCATATGGAGCACTAAGACAATACTTAATTTGTGATTTGTTTCTGAAAAAAATACTTTCTATTCTTACTGACCATTGGAACATTTTAGCAGCATAAATCAATTCTCATAACATTTGAAATTTATATTCCCATAGCTAAAAGTCAGTTGATAAACTGCAATTTAAATAATGTTGTGAATTTTTTTCTGACAATCCTTATATGATAACTAAACAATGGATTAAATATTTTGATGTGATCTCCAGAAAAAATGAGACTAGACTTTTTTTTTTTACTGAAAAGTCTATATATATATATATACAGTGAAATTGATGTACATGATCATGTCATTCTTATTTTAATAGACAACAGATTTTATTTATCTATAATCAATTTATTTGAATATATGAAAATCAGCATGAGGAAATTTTTTTAGGATATGCTATAATTTAAAAAAACATATTGTATCAATAAATTGATCCACCTCTGCAATATTGAGATTAAATTTATTGGAAACTTTTTTATTGGAAGAAAACTGATGCCAGTTCATCTAAAAGATAAATAACCAGTCATATAGATAATCATAAAAACTGTTAATTTCTAATATGAGAATTAGTATTCTCTTGTCTTTTCAGTAACAGTTTTTACAGGTTGATGAGTAATTTAGATGAAAGTATGATGTATTTTATTTGCATTCTTAACTAATGAAATATTATAAATAAATGTTAACATGAAAGAACACTGTATTTTAGTCCTTATGATCAAGTTGCATATATAATGAATGGTTCACTTCATCTGTTTATGTTGCAGACAACTTTCATAATGACAACAGTACCTAAAAATGAATAGATATTTTTTTGTGGTGAAGTTCCTGCCTTGAATAAAATGGAGAAAGGATGTATGGAATATGGAATGAAGATTAATATTGAGAAGACTAAGTGCTTATGTATATTGAGTGATTTTCACTTTAATTAGATGGGCAGACATTCCTGACATGTAGTTTATAGCCAATAAATTCTTCCAAAATTAATAATGTATTTGTCAGGGATATTTTTAAATCATTGTCATCTTAAATAAGTTCAAGTTTTTGGATGTATTTTATTATTGACAAATAGTATCAATGACTAGTAAACAGTCATTAAAGGAAAATAGTGTATCAGGTATTCAGTAGTTAATTGATCCATTACTCACTGCACTAACCTGTGTAATAAATAAACAAAACTTTTATGTTTGTTAAACAAAGCTTTTGAGGAACAGGCATTAATGACTTAAAAGCAAAATACATGCTGAAAGTCTATTTGAGGAATTCTTCACTTCAGCCAATGTGGAGAAAAAATGTTTTATTAATAAAAAGACAGGTAATTATAAGTAGATATTGTTTTTTCAAGTACAGATAATCCCTCCATAAATTTAAATCTATAAAATTTGATGGTGAAAAAGTTTTGGATTGCTCATTTAATATGTGTAACAGGTTCAATATCAATAAAATATGGGGATATTTTAGTTGTTTATAAATAACTTACAGATACTATTCATTTATAATTAATTATACTGCTGTGTTGAATCATCTACATTACTGTATATTTTAAGTGCCTGAACCATCATAACCCATAAAGTTGTCATGTTCTTTGATCAAATCAATCTAAGCCAGATGAAATGTTTTATTGTTCACTATACTTCATTAAAATAAATATCTGATTGCCTTGGTAATCTTTAAGAAGATAACTGTTTTTTTGCAAATCATAGTTTTTCATTTTATAAATTGTTGCCAAACTTTTCTTAAATATGCTGGAGATTGAAGACTGAGTTGTATTCATTCAACTCCTGTTGTATATTTGAGCTAGAAGTAAGCCATTCATTTTAAATTGATGCATTTTTGTGCAAATAAAGCTGTTTCAATATATATACAATAAGATTATAACATTTAAAAATCATCTTTATATGCTATTATTGCTTTTATGTATAGATTATTACAACATTGAATGGCTGTTGTAAACTTTGAATACAAATTTGATATTGACATCATTATAAATTCTTGAGTGATTTTAGAAACAAAGGTGGTATTAGAATTGATGTACATCTTAACCTATAAACCATGATCTTTTATGAAATTGATGAAATGATTGCTAAAATCATCTTCTGGAAAGTCATTTTTTGAACTCAGTGGACCTGCCACCTTTTCATTTGATCTCTATTTGTGCAGATTGAAATGACATCTTTTTAATGTTTGTAGGTATTTCGTGCAGAAGTATCTGATACTTCAATCAGTTTCTATCCAAAAAATAATTCAATTGATTACATTTGATGGCCTCAAATTGCAAGACTTCACAAGTTGAAAGCTGATATGTACTTTACAATAGCTAAAATTTACAAATCAATTTTTTTATTTGCTTTGATTTTTAGATATAAAAAATTGTCTCAGTACATGAGTCAGTTGTAATTTGTATCAAATTCTACCAGAATATCTAATTTTGGTATTATAATTTTTATTATTTCAGTAAAAAAATGTCTTTTAATAGATTTTAATTTCCACTTGGAATCTTAGCTGAGCCTATCTTTTTTCTAATAGTGAACACATCTTATTTCTTCTTACTTTCTTAGTATTAGAATAATAATATTTTAAATCAACTTCATGTTATGGTTACTGATATGTAATACTATTTTTAAGTTTGATATTTTTCTAATACTTGTAAATTTATCTTTACAAATTTCTTCAGCTTTGTTTTATAAAATTTGCTATAATTGGGTTTAGCCAAGAGCAGAAATCAGTAATGAAAATCCCCCACCACTGATTTTACAGATTCTTGGTCATCAGGATTTAAACTGATATTTAAGTTTAATTGCTGTGTTATGATTAATAGTAAAGACATAAAAATGATTATTTAGGACATGTTATTCTAAAAACAGATAGATTACAGAGCTCCAGTATTTTAAGTGTGAATTATTTTATAATGATTGGTTTATTTTATTGAATGCTTTGTTTCTAGCATTTGGTAGGATATCAGATTATTGGGTCAAATTATAACAACCATGATTATAGTGCATTAATAAGGGTGATTGGCTGGTGAAGTTTATTTTTTCTACACACCAGATTTGCCTCAAACTCTTCTAAAGTTTGTTATAAATCGCAAGCAGACATCTTGTAAAATGCACCCCAAATCACGTTTTAAGAAAAAATGAGAAAAATCTGGAAAAAACAACACGTGCGCGCGCACACACACAAACATTATTACATATTAATTACGAAGTGTATTGATTTATTTATATATATTCAACTAAGTATATACAATTATACTTTTAAAAATATAAAGAAATTATGCGTTTTTCTGGATTAATATAAAAAATATAAAAATAAATGAATTTGAAATCTTACACATTACTTCATTTATATTCAAAAAATTTCTTTCCAAGAATAGAAATATAATATTATAAAAAGGTAAAATAAATTTAAAATTGTTTTTAAAGCATGTAAAATATTGTGGACTTTTAAATAAAATATGAAGTCTTGAAAGTGTCTAGTAACTTAGAGAAAAGTTCACGTAGGTTTTCGTTTTAAAAAGATAATTTACATTTTATAGAAAAAATTTCATAAAAATAAAGTTAGATTTAAAATACAAAACAGAAATTTCAGAATAAAATGTCAAAAGTAAAATGTTTTTTTCCCCTGACTTATGGAAATTTAAGCGAAACAAATAATTTATTTAATGTTTTATTTCATGATAACGATTAATATAAATAAATATAGTTATTCAATTACTTCGTTTCAAGAATGATTCAGACAGTATAATAAATAATAAGATTAAAGTAGACAGAGCACAGATTAATAATAATAATTCACATAAGATAACAATATTAAAGTAGACCGGTCATAGACTGACATCTAAGATTAATAGACCTGCGATTAAATTTCAAAATAATTTTATAAAATTCAATATATAATAAAAGTAGATAAGGCCAAAATATCATGCGCACTTTATAACAGCGGTTGAAGCGCCAACAGATTCAAAAACTCAATCTATGATTTTTAGCATTCAAACAGTAATAAAACCTCCAAAATAACTAACACTTGATTATTTTTTAAAAAGAGTGAAAAGAGAAAAATTTCTATTTGAATTGAATTTTAGTTGGCATGGAGAATTCTCCAAGAGTGTGGTTTTGTTATTAGAAATAAATAAAAAAAATATGGGCAAACATATGAAGGGATTAATGTATATATAATCTTCTAAACTAAATCTTTCATATTTATAATGCAAGTCTAACATTTAAATCCTTCAATAATGGAAACTATTAGAGAATTTTGATATAATGAAGTTTTGTTAGAATACACACAATATAATAACCAACATGCAAATAGCTCTGAGCACTATACTTTAATAAGATATTCCCAAACTATTATTAATAACTAAATATAGCTCTCGTATAGATTTCATAGGTTTACAGTAATTAATTTCCTAAATAATTATATTATAAAAAAGGAAAATATTAAAAAAATGTCAAACCATTGATTGCTTTAAGAGTTTACCATAAAGGAATAGTAAAAATATCTTGAAATATTCGGAATAAGTTTAGATATGCTTAAAACATCTAATCCAATAATTAATTATCTTATGGTTACTCTTGATGGGGATTCCATCATATTGGTGAAAAGAAAAAAAAAACATGCCTGATTTTAACGTGTGTGACAAAATGAAATGTGTGAAATGATTTGTTAATGATAAATTTAAATATTTATTTAGTCAATTCATGATATAAAAAATAAATAAATATTTATTTAGTCAACTCAAAGTATACAATAGTTAATTTAATAGAAACCATTATTCTCAAATTTTATTTAAGCATTTTTATTTATAATGGGATTTGAGCTGGAAATCCCATGCAGGTGTAAGTTTACACAGGTTTTTAGTGGTGCTGAATTTCCTAAAATATGTTTAGTTATAATCAGTAATGAAATGCAAGAAATTAATATAAATGTTTTTGAAATTAATTTACTATTTTCCACGTGGTTGTATTACATTGCAACAAACACACTATCATTATTTTCAAAAGATTGAAAGAATATCTATCTACTAAATGCATTGTCAATAAAGTTTTGTGCTGCATATTGACTGACTACATCTATATATATTATAAGCATATCAACCCAAGGCAGCCCATATTAGTCAAGATGAAATGTTGCATGAGTTAACTAATAAATATTTGAATAATAACGTGTATGCATATGCCCACACATATATACAGTAAAGAAACCGCCCATGAGAGTAAAAGAAAAAAAATATTAATATACATTTTAATAGTATTAAATATTATGACAATTTTTGCAAAATGTTATCACCCATTTACACTATAATATGAAAGTAGAAATATAATAAAAAATGAGAATGTAAAAGAGAAAAACAAAATGGTTTTGATCATGAGTTAATTTGCAAATCAGGCTTCAAAAAATATGTAATCCATATCAAACATTGGTGGTCAAATGATCAACACAGCCGCCTTACAAATAGTTGTCCTGAGTTTGCAGGTTGGCTTCCCGACTGATGCTTTGACACATGAAAAAAAATATGTAATTTATAAATTTTAAGACATTTTTTATATCCGTTTGGTTTTACCTGTTTTAAATGGATTTATAAATAAAATCTTGACAATTCTTATGGTAAATAGAATGGTGAATTCAAATTTAAGATTAAAAATTATAAATTAATGATATCTGTGAAATCAGAAATAAAAAAAGAAAAAGTTAGTAAAGAATTTAATATTTTCCTCTATTGGAAAAATGGTACATAAAGAAAAAACAAACTAACAGCTATTTCTTTCTTCTTTTAATATAAAATAATATAATACTGTATACCAGCTTTGAAAGAGAAGAATGGAATATTTTTACTCTATAGGCTGATATTTTAGAATGGGCTACATTATGGTTTGAGTGACAAGTTACAAAAAAATATAGGAGTGATCTACATTATGGTTCGATTGATGGCAGATGGTGTAAACAGGGGATAAAAAGATACCAGAGGTATAAAAAGGGGTTATTCAAAATTCACTCAGTATGCAATCATTGATTCTGGTGTCAATTTTGTTCCAGCATTGATTTCCTGATTCCTAACTGTAAATTATATGTTAAAGAAGTGTTGAAGTAAGTTATGTGAAGAAGAGATTTTGCCTTGCCACTAATTAAAATTGAAATGCCTATATTAGAATGTATAATAATTTTTTCATATAGTAGTGGATCATTTGACATGGAAGGATAAGCAAAAATAAGTAGCCCACCAATCAAAAGACTCTAAGTATGTAGTGCAATCTGGTAAATAACATCAAAGTTCATGGAACTAGATCGCTACAGCCTCTAAAATGCTAATAAAGAAAAGAAAATAAACCATGCCACTAACTTTCCAAAGATCTATTGATATTTTATGTGCACCATGCTGTTGTAACCATAATTCAAGTATCCAGCATGCAAGGGGAAGAAATCTATTCTTCAAGTGAAGTTATGAAGATAACCATAATTAAAGAAAAAGAAAATCGATATATAAAAAACCCAGAATTTATGACTTTAAAGATTTTTACTGGTAAGATATTCATTTTTTACTATTAAAATGTTTTAAACAATTAAAACTTAAAAGACATTAATTTGTTGTGATATGTTGTCATCAATATCTACATTTGAAATCATGAGTATAGATTTAAAAACTAAAAAGACATATTGGGATATGTTATATTTTATATCTGCATTTGGAATCCAAAATATATTTAAAAACTGAAGATATATT
Source organism: Epiperipatus broadwayi (assembly GCA_028023455.1). Taxonomy (NCBI): domain Eukaryota; kingdom Metazoa; phylum Onychophora; class Udeonychophora; order Euonychophora; family Peripatidae; genus Epiperipatus; species Epiperipatus broadwayi. Next base: position 76,549 of record JAQFVV010000724.1, on the reverse strand, counting down.
AATTGTTGTGATATGTTTATGCATTTGGGTATCACTAGTATATAGATACAATCAACTTACATATGTTCGTGCTTTATTAATAAATCATTAAATTATTGTTTTGTCAATCCAGTTGTTTGCTTGGAATCAAGTTAAAACATTATGATTTCAACACATATATGCCAGTTTATAAATCACCCACAACTCTGAGATAACATGCAAACCACTGGGAATATGCTGGAGTCACATTAATAATTGGCAGTGATGATGATTATTTCATTTGGTATTCTCAGTAAACTTTTCTTTAAGAAGATAGGATGCCTGGATATTCTTTTTTTATTATTGAAACCTAAAACAAATGCAGTACTGTTAGGAGTACTTGAGATTATAAATCCCAATCATCAGCACATTGAGTGATTTTATTACTAAGATTTTGTTAACAATTAAATATATTTTATTGACAATTCAACTTATTATGAACTCTGTTAGTAAATACAAATGATGGTTCTGCTAATCCATTGGTTGTTTTGTAAATACTGTGATTTGAGATCAGACTGAACTACTGAGTTAGTTACCATTACAATATATATATATAAACAAACAGTAATTTTATTGCGACACTTGTAATAATACGAAAATATTCACTTATATATATATCCTTTGAAATGTTTTTTTTTTTTTTAGCAATAATAATGTTTTTATTATATTATTATTATTATTGATATGATGAGAGAGAGAGGGTTTATGAGCTTAAATAAAACATGACCAATGCATATCTTTGTGAGCAATCATATTCTAAAATAAAGCATATCAATTAAAAATTGAAAACGCATAACAGATTAGTATTTATACAACTTTTTCCAAATAGAAATATTAAATATTAATCTAAACATTACAAATATTAATAAATCAAAATAATTACACATTTCACATTAATTTTATAATATACTATGTTTTTTTTTTGTAAATAATATGTAATTTTTCTTTAAAATTTGTATAATAAATATATTGTGACGTTAAATATATGTAAAATATTTTATTCTTTTTTAAGGTTATGTATTATTAATTGCAAAATTAGAACTGATACCTAACTCAAGTGTAACATGTTTCATCTTCATTTTCTTTAACTCATTACTTTTTCAACAGTTTGGATATCGCTCTTTCTTTAAAAATGATCAGATATCCCTGACTTCAGTTAATAAGTTACGGCAAAATGTTATGGAAAGAAAACACCAGGCAAAATACAAAGCATAGCTTATGTAACAAATTTGAAATAAATTTAAAAAAAAGTACAAACTAATTAGAAGTTAAACAAATTTGTCAAGGAATAATCGATTTTCTGATTTTTGTAATAGCAAAATGTTAAAGATTTATTTTATAAAAATATTTGGACAAATAGCATTATTTATACTTTGCAAACATATTCAATTCAAACTATTTTTTTCCATCATATTTGTTTATATTTTTAAGATAGAGACATCTATGCTGAGTTTTAAAAAACTAAATATAAAAAAAATAAACACGACTTAATTAATAAATTATGAATGATCTTTTTAACCATTTTATGTATAAGACAAAACAAAATAGAGAATATGCCATTTGTCTTACTACTTAAATAACAATGTACTACCAGATAATGAAAATATCTTCTAAATGCAAATGTTAAAGTGTTCTATACTTATACTATAATATTAATAATGAACAGATATTTAAACAAGAGATGTATTATTCTGAATTATCATAATGTATAGTATTTATTTATTTATTTATTTCCGAATTGCCCAGAATTTTAAATGAAGAAGTGAGATATGCATTTAAATGTATGAAGAAAGGAAAGGCTCCAGGTAATGATGGAATTATAATTGATATACTAAAAGAAGCAAGTGAAGAAATAGAAATTTTTCTAGAAAAGTTATATACCAAATGTCTAAATGATAAAGATGTACCAGATGATTGAAAGATTGCAGTAATAATATTAATATTTAAAAAATGTGATAAAGAATATATTAGAAATTACAGACCTATCAGCCTTTTATCAGTTTTATACAAATTTTTTACCAATATAATTACAACTAGACTACAGAGGTCTTGCATTGTTAGCCGAGAAGTATTGCAGCTGCCATGCAAGCAAGTAGTTGGTTGCAAACGGTTGTGGGTTCGCGTCCTGGCCGATGCTATGACACATGGAAAAAAAAAAAACTAGTCTACAGAGTACATTGGATTTCCATCAACCAAGAGAACAAGCTGGATTTAAAAGTGGTTTTAGTACAGTAGATCATATCCAGGTATTGAGAGAAGTTATAGAAAGGACAAATGAATATGAGTGGCCATTATGTTTTGGATTTGTAGATTATGAAAAGGCATTTGAATCTATAAACATTTCTTCAGTGATTAAACCATTGGATCATTAAGGTGATAGATCCAGAAAATTGTCATATTTTAAAGAATATTTATAAAATTTCAACAGCAACAATTAAATTACATAATGATACTGGGAAAGTCAACAGTGAGAAAGGTGTAAGACAAGATGACTCCATATCTCCAAAACTTTTTACAGCAGTGCTGCAAGAAGTATTTTGTGAATTAAAATGGAAAACTAAAGGAGTAAAAGTAAATGAAGATTATTTAAGTCATTTAGATTTTGCAGATGATGTAGTTGTTTTTGCAAATAATGCTTCAAAGCTGCAGGAAATGTTGCAGGAGTTATCAGATGAAAGTATGAATGTAGGACTAAAGATAAATGTTAAAAAGACTAAAGTAATGTTTAATCGATTTGCTCAAAATATGAAAATAAAGATTTATTATAATGAATTAGGAGAAGTTAACAGTTGCAAGTACATTGGTCAGATTATTATACAAATGGAAACATAATGGATGAAATTAATCATAGAATTAAACTTGGTTGGAGTGCTTTTGGTAGAAATAACTTGATACTAAAAGGAAATATGCCTATGGGTTGGAAAAGGAAAGTTTTTAACAAATGTGTTTTGCCAGTTCTTACTTATGGATCTGATACTTGGACACTTAATAGAAGAGCAATACAGATACTTTAGACCACTAAAGGAAATATGAAGAGATGTATGCTGGGAGTAACAAGAAGAGATCGAAAATGCAATGTATGGATAAGAGAACAAACAGGTGTTACTGACCTCATTGAAAAAATTAAAAGACTGAAGTGGAGTTGGGATGGACATATTGCTAGAAGAGATGATAATAGATGGACAATTGAAGTCTTAAACTGGATTCCAAGAGATTGTAAATGACCCAGAAAAAGACCACATGTGAAATGGATGGATGAGAAAGTGTGCAGGGATGATGTGGAGAAGAGAAGCTAAAGATCGAAGAAGATGGATTGAACTTGAAGAAACCTTTATCCTGCAGTTGATTGATAATGGTTGATGATGATTATGATTTATTTCTAAATAATCATTTCTATAAAATCTCATTCTTAAATCTCTATGCAGCTTACATCTGTCATTTCTTCTTGGAAAAATTTTTGACATCATAAAATATGCTCAAAAGCTTTAATTATTTTTTACTTAACAATTTACACACACACACACACACATATATATATATATATATATATTGTAACCAATTGTTCCCCAACTATTGGTCATTAGCAAAATTGTTGCACACCAAGAACTGTTGCCTTCTGGCCTTATTTACTACATCACTTGCATGATACACTTAAATAATAAAACATATTTATAGCTATACCTCAGAGTTCTAATTTTGATATGTCTGAATCAAGGCACACTTAAGTTAGGCAAGAGGGTTCATTTTACTTGCTAGTCAATGTGCTAAGGCACCAGCATAATTATGAGACATTATAACTAACAATCTGGTTTGGATCATTTATCTGGTTGTGATATTGAAATGAATCACATAGTGAACAATACCACATTACAAGTTAATTAATTGATTTGCCAATTAGCATTTTATATTTTCTATTGATTGAATTATGTATAAACCACAGTGCTTAAACTATACTATACATATTTGATTATAACTGAAAAATAACAATGGATACTATTAATCATTCATTAAATAATTTAAATAATCATATTTCTCAAATCCCAAAGAGTACATGATAATCAGAATTTATGATTGCGATGATAAATTGGTAATGAAATTGAAATATATAATCAATAACAATTCCATTAAACTGTAATAGTTAGAAATTAACTGAATTGGTGATTAGTGATTTGGAATAATCATGAACACAAAATCAATACTAGTATACTACAAAGACTACACTAACATTTATTTACATTAATGTTTACATTTTATTTACACCATGGTACATATAACAAAACAAATAATTTCAATATTGAAACAAAATACAATATTAAATGTCCACACCTCAATTCTGGTAACTTGCCAAGATACCCAAAATAACATCATAAGTGAGCATTATTTGTGTTCATAAATATAAAAAAATCATAATAAAATAATAAGTTCAATAATATATTACCTTGTTATGGAAATTATTCCATTTAAAGAATTAGTATACCTAACATACCAAGTAATTACAATTACATATTTTCCATAGGTTCAAATAAGTATAAATGACATCCATATCTGATACCAGGGTTTATGTATTTTCTAATCTCCCATAAGATTTATTTATGTAAGTGAAATTTATTATTTTAATAAAGCATAAAACAAACAGCTACAAAATACTCAGTCTATTAGAGCGAACGGATGACACTATTGGTTTCAACAATTTTCTTAGTACATTACTTTAACTTAGATTAAATTTAAGATTAGCTGGATTACAAATATTCATTCAACCTGTAAGAATATACCTTGAATACCTTCCTTAAGCTATTCATCATCAATAACTAATGAACAATTAATATTCACACAACAGTGACCCATTGCTCCATGCACAGGATAACATTACCAACATAGACATTAAAAAGTCAAGCCTACATCAGCAATAATATTATTACGCTATGGCCATGTCTGGATATACTTGAATTAAATATCCAGGTGTCCAACAGCACCTATATGGATACAAGAAAATGCATAATAAGAGATCAACAACTTCCTTAATATATTATATCATCCAAGCATACTTATTAAGATCATGACCACTAAATAAGATAGTGAGTTGGATATCTCCATGACACTGCAAAATACTAATGACTCCCCAATATAATAATCCCAACATAAAATGAAAAACCAGATATATCCAACAGAAAATTCACAGCTGTAAAATGGTCACCGCCACTCATCATCAACCATGAACACTAAGCCTTATTTAGTACTTGCTCTTACAGATTCACTAAATGGTTATTCATAATGATAACAATCAATTATAAATATATTTATTATGTACACAATGAAATTTAGTAGAATCCTACCAGCCATCATCAATCTATAAATTGTTGATATTCAAGTAGTAAAATACAAGGAAAATACACAAATGTTAGATTTGCGTTATTAAAATTCTTCCCCTTTTAAGCCTAATATTGGTTAACTGTGCTGTTGAACTATTCTGAAATTACAATATAAAATTAAAAAAAAAAGTAAGACTGTTTTAATGTATTTTAGAATAAATGGTAATAAGTTTTATCACCACCAGATTAAAGTTCAATATTACAATTATATCATTTAATATCTTTGAAAACAATAATGATGAATTTAATCATCGATGACTAACATCTATCCCCTTTTTAAGATCAAATATTAACATTACCTCATTTCCATTTTAATTAGCAGCCATAATTTACATAGCATAGAAGATAAGACAAAACATAAGTATAACTATTAAATATAAAACATACAAAAAATAAAATTAAACCAACACACATTCTTTAACTTCACACCATCTTGTGCAAGATACCCAAAATAATACTCAATGCTTAAATTCAGCATTTATAGCTGGAACATTATTAAGATCTTACTTTCCATTTCTATATTCTCATTGCATTATAAATATTCCTAGGAAAAGCTTAAATATCCAAATATCTTCAGTTAATCATCCATAATTTACAAAGTACAAATCTTACTGAATATTTCTTATCTCCAAATAACTCCTAATATAATTATACAATTGTAGAGTCATCTTCTGGAAAATAAGTTGATCATTCTTGATTTCTTTATCATCCAATATACCACTATTTCAATTAAAAATTTACTTCATGATAATACTATAAGCAACTTCAAGTCGATTCTTTATCTTTTATCAAATATATAATTTTCCATTTCCATTAATAGCTGGTTTTCTCAAGTAAATTATAAACATTGTCAACATATCCACATAAACTTTAAGGATGTCACTAATAATTTAATGAATACTTTTATCTTAGCATCAAGGATATCCAAAGTATAATATATAATTTTACAGTTCCATTCATAACTGGAATATTTAGGTTTAATTCCAAACATTGTTAATGTATCCAGGTAAGCTTTAATAAATTCCTTAATTAGTCAAAAAAAAAATGAAATGACTTTATCTGAGCAGTAAAGTTGTTTGAAGCACAATATATAATTTAGAGACTTCACTGACAGCAATAAATTTAAGCTTAAATATAAACAATCCTGAATAGTTTTGACAATTTCATTAACTAAAAAAAAAAAAAAATCTACCCGAGCAGCATGTCCAAGCATGACGTAGATTAATATGAAAGAGTATTATTTAATTAGTAATATTCCTTTTGAGCTTAGCAACATTTTGAATTATACCGGAACTTTAATTTAAATATTCCATTTTCTTTTCCTTTACACTATTTTGCTTAGTATTATTGAATATTGCGATGCATTCTATAAATATGATGAATATTATTTCCCACAGTTATAAACTGAAAAGAGTCAAAGGAAATGTTCCCTAGGACAGAAATTTTGAGCTTTTATGTACTTATAATAAATGAGCACACTCTAATTTGAAATAATAATAATAAAACTGATGTTACAAATTCATTTTCTTTTAAAAATATTTTACAAGAAGTTTTTCTTCCTTACCTTTTCTTTCTTTAAGTCCTATAATCCAACAGATTTCCCACCAAAAAAAAAAAAAAACCTTTTTCATTTGCATAATATCTTAACCTGAGATAATTCAGCAGTAAAAAAAATTTTTTTTAATTATATTTGGAAGAATTTACAATTTATCAATTAATTAAACTGGATTAAACTTAGTTCAAACCACTTTCAAACCTAATAAACCATATTTCTGTATTTCACCCTTTTAATAAAATAAATATAAAATTATACCAAATTTTAAACTACATTTATTTTAGTAAATATGAGAAACTATAGGAAAATTTAATTATTGATATGATTAATTTCAATTGACTAATTAATTAACCCTGCCTTAAATTATGTCATACTGAAACGTCAATCATTATAACCAATTTATAATATCAAAATAATATATGATAAGCTAAAGAAAATATAGATAACATACTCTGAACAGACACACATAAAGAAAAAAAAGTATTAGGTTTTTGCTTCAATTGCATATTAATATAATTTACTTTGAATTTATAAAAATTTAAAATTTTTTCTTTTTTTTCAAAAACACTACAAATGCCAATCGATCTATTCCCAATGGAGTTGGGTAATAAGGTTACAATCTATATATAATTAAAGAGAATTTGAACACAGACTTTCAGACTCCTAGCTATCCACTCCATATTAAATAATGGGTACACATACATGTAAAAAAGATAAATGATCTCCAATATAGGTATTTCATGCTGAACCAGCACACATCAGATAATGTCAATATACAGATATAAGTTTAAAGATATTAAATTCTAACAATATTAAACAAAAGCAATTAATTAATCTTTTTCTACTCTAAAACTATATATGTTGTAAGTTTGAGTAATCTCTTGTTAACAGATGACAATGGAATTTAATTCCCACTTTAATCTAGTTTCTGACTCTTGATTTTATTTATGAGGGCTTGGGATTTAAAGCTGAAATCAATAATGTTATGCATCTGGAAATCATATTTATTTTTTTTATCAAGCTAATATCCCAAAATTACAAATAATTTTTAAAAAAACTGTTTCTGAAAAGAATCTAATTTGGTTGTCCAGTTATATAGATCTGATGGCAGATCAGTAGTTATATTTTAATAATATCAGTTTTATTTCAAATTTCTCTTTAGAAAAGAATGCTAATACCAACACAACACCATTTGATTCTTTCAGCATACCATAGTATTATGAACTAGAACAGTTCTATTTTTTTTTTACTTTAGTTTCTAACAGCATCTACTAAAATCTTAAGTAATCAATGATTATCAGATGATAGTACAATTTAATCTTTATCCATAGACAGTTTTTAAGTTTTGCATTAGGATTTCTTTTATAATACTGCAGTAAGAAGGAAAAAATAAAGAATATTATGTTATTGTTAACATTTATAGCTGAGAAGAAAGGTGTCTGTGATGCAAATAGAATTAAGGTCAATAAAATATGTAGGAAGTGATTTGGTATTAGAACTATATATATTTACATGCTTATTAGCTTGCATTTTAAAAGATGAGTTTTTTTTAAAATTTCATGATAATAATGATAATAATAATAACTTAAAAGTAGCTTTCAGATGTATGACTGCATTGGTTTCAGCTTTGAATTCCAAGTTTTATTGCTAAAGCCAAAACGAGTTATTAGTCTGAGGATGAAATTAAATTGCACTACTAATTTATAATCTCTGATAGCAAAATTTATGATAGATAATGGTAGAGTAAACAAAAAAAACCCGTTTCTAGTTTATATTACTATAGGAGGCTGAAAGAATTAATTGATGTCAAGTTTGTTCAAGTAAAAAATTTCAAAGAAATTGGAGTATTTTAACGTTGTTAAATGTCATTACTAAATTATTTATAACAATTTATATTAAACATTTACAAACTATTTTAAAGACAAATTATTTATTTTTTTAGGTATTTTTGATTTAAAGTTATCGAAAATTAGCCGAATATGCTAACAAAAAAAAAGTTAGTAACAGCTGCTCTAAGCAATCACTCTTTCTCAAAACGCCAATTTGACTGACCAATTCCTCAAGTAAGTCTGCTTTTAACTGTCCAGTGATGGAATAAATAAACATACATCTGGTCTCTATTTTTTATTTATTTATGTTAAAGAAGCATATGTTCAAAAGAAAATTGGATAATCAGATAAAAATACATATATTTCTCAATAAATTATACATATATAGATTATTTATATGCATCTCTTGAAAAGTCAGTGGACATTTTTTTTATCATTTTAGCAATAAATGATTTATGGAAGGTCATAATATTAAAATTGCAAGAACGTTTGCTATTATAGTAAATTTAAATTAGAAATTTCATGATAAATTATATATTATATTAAAAACAACATATAATTTATCTAAATTAAAATAAAAAATGGAAAAACTAAGCAAATAATATTTATCAAATTCAGTATGCCAAATCTTTTAAATAATTTTAAGTGACACGATTCATCCTTGAAAATTTAAGTCATTTAATAATAAATCAATTTTTAATCAAATTTGTGTCATTAAAAATATAAATAAAAAAAAAACTAACTTATATATCTAAATATCTAGGAGAGATTTTCAGCAAATATATAAATGACACGAAAAACAAAAAAGATGGACCAAACTTGATGAAGAGATGAAAACTAAATATTTTTTGAATGGATTGATTAAATTGATTTTCAGTGTAGTAAAAATATTATGACGGCAATAATGTCACTAATAAAATATTTATGACAGGCAGTTATGGAAATTTATTAATACTCTGCCATTTATTTATGAAATGTTAAATAAAAAAACATCATAAATACAAAAATAGCTTATCACATAAGCTTTATTTGCATTTTTTTTTACAACATAAATGTTTATATGTTACGTGATAATAAAAAAAAAACAGTTTATAAATTATATGTATCTTTATTATCTATAAATAATACAAAACTTTTATGATATAGAGTTAAAAAGTGCTAAAATAAATTTTATTAAAAATATTGTCAAGTATTGCCAATGTCATTAACACTAATTAGTTAGCTAAGACATTACACTTGTTAATGAGCAGAAAACATGAGATACATATACAAATTTAAAATTTTTATATTTTTTTCTGAGATTATTCCTCATTTTAGATTCCAATATTTTTATAGCACAGTAATTAGCTGCCCTTCCATAAGATGTTACAAAGTAAATAGAAATCAATAAAAAAGGATTGTACAATCAAAACTGTTAATATTTGTAGAAATACACATGTTTAATGCACCTAGATTGCTTAACAAGTGAATGTTGTTTATGAAATTTATGTATATTACAGAGTATGGAATTTTTACATTGCTTGATAGTTATCATATAATAAAGTTTGAAACAACTGATGCACTTTTGAAAGTACAATTTTTTTTCTATATGTCATAGCATCAGCCAGGAGGTGAACCTGCAACAACCATTTGCAACCAACTGCTTGCTTGCAAGGCAACTGTGCTGACCTCCAGGCTTCTGCAGATTTGAAATATGACATTGTAAATTTTATTTATTCATCATAAAAATGCATTAAAATTTATAAAACTTTTATTTATATAATATAAATTATTAGCATGGTCCTGCAAATTATGTAAAGTTCTATAACATTCACCAATTGCTTGGAAAATCTGATCTGAATACCAATGAACAATACATTTGTAGTCACAAATCTTTATATATATATAATTATAATTGAAATAATATTTTTAAACGGTTTATAAACAATTCAAACAATCTTTAAATCTGCAGAAGTACTTTTGGTTACTTTCAAACCTGCCTCAACTGCTATTAAATTCAAAAACTAAAAGCGGAAGCAAACGTCATCAATTCAAATTCCACGAATCTCGTATTTTAATGTTAGAAGCTTGTCGATTTATCAAATGTGTTTTATTCCTGTTTATAAAAATTGCCTCTTTAATTTTTCTTTTACTATGGTTTCTCTCTTCATGAAGAATTTTCACATTTTCAAAATTAAATTTAAATTTATGTTTACATGTTTTTTCATGATCAAAGAAAACTGAAGAAGATATTAAATCACCATTATTTTTATTTTTTACACGCTTATATAACAATTCGTGTTCCTTCAATCTTTTCTCAATGTTGCACCTAGATTCACCTATATATGATAGCATACAATCACAAAAAATTTGATATATGACATTACTTTTTTGCTTGATAGGTATGACATCCTTAGAATTATTAACTAATTTGTTAATATTGTTTGGAACATAGAATGAAACATTAAATACATTCTTATATAAATCCTTAAAAAAAAAAAATTTTACTTGTAAAATTTTTTAAGGATTTATATAAAAATGTATTTAATGTTTCATTCTACGTTCCAAACAATATTAACAAATTAGTTAATAATTCTAAGGATGTCATACCTATCAAGCAAAAAAGTAATGTCATATATCAAATTTTTTTTTTTGTGATTGTATGCTATCATATATAGGTGAATCTAGGTGCAACATTGAGAAAAGATTGAAGGAACACGAATTGTTATATAAGCATGTAAAAAATAAAAATAATGGTGATTTAATATCTTCTTCAGTTTTCTTTGATCATGAAAAAACATGTAAACATAAATTTAAATTTGATTTTGAAAATGTGAAAATTCTTCATGAAGAGAGAAACCATAGTAAAAGAAAAATTAAAGAGGCAATTTTTATAAACAGGAATAAAACACATTTGATAAATCGACAAGCTTCTAACATTAAAATACGAGATTCGTGGAATTTGAATTGATGATGTTTGCTTCCGCTTTTAGTTTTTGAATTTAATAGCAGTTGAGGCAGGTTTGAAAGTAACCGAAAGTACTTCTGCGGATTTAAAGATTGTTTGAATTGTTTATAAACCGTTTAAAAATATTATTTCAATTATAATTACAATATTATTTTTAATTAACGGATATTTTTATTTATTTTACATATATATATATTCCAGTGATATTATTATCTATTCTATTTTCTTTTACATTTATTTTAAATCTTATCTATTATAAAATATATATAAAAAAAACACTTTATTTTACATTTAAATTTTGTTTTGTTTTAACTTTTCAATAAATGAAGGTTGAATGTCAGTTCAGAATAAATGTTTGCGAAATGAAATTTTTTCAAATAATTTTAAAATCTAGCAGAGGTAAATCAAAAACTTCTTTATGTCATATCATAGAATCATTTTAAAATTAATACTGAAAATTACTATTTTCATTAACTAAATAAATAGAACAAAAATATTTGTAAAATTATGCATTTAATAAATAATGTAATTTAAATCAATAATTTTATACTTTTATTTACTCTTTACTTATAGATATAAATATATGAAAGCAATTAACTACTTTAACAGTACTAATATCAATACTAATTAACAATCTCAATATGTTGTCAAGGCAACCTTTTTACAATAAAGATGGATACCCACTTTTATCTATGGCCCAATAGGGTTATTACACTAAAAATTGCAACTTGACTAGTGAGAACTGAGATAATTAATTTAAAGAAGTTTAAATAAATTGCTTATACATCAACTTAACCTATTTTTTAGTTTCCTTAAATACAATATAAACAATGAAAGTTTATTAAGGATAACTGTCTGAAGCTTATTTCATTTGTTACATGATATGATTTTATTATATCTCAATCCCTACCTGTGAAAGTCAATGATTTTTAACATTGAATACATTAGAGACATTTAATGTTCAAATTTATAGATAACAGCCAGAGTAATAGATAAAAATAAGTTTTTCCAAAAAAGAAAAATATTTAACATTGTTTAATATTTTATTAGAATTATATAAAAGAGTGAAAAAAGATCATTTTTTAAACATGCAAAGATGAAATTAAAAAAAAGTCATAGCTCAAAAAACAATTATCACCTACTTTTTATTGTTTGCCCTACCTATTTTATTGTATTCTTTGAAGATAATGTATTTATTTCATTTTTTATATATTTTTCTCCATTTGCTTTTTAATTTTCACTCTTCCAATCATTATTTATAATATCTAGTTCTTACAAATATGACTAACATAATTTTTTGCATCTCTATGAATTTAATCAGTCTAATCCTTTTTATAACTCTTTCATAATTTCATCATTCTTTATTTTATTATAGATATATCTCATACTTACTGAACATTTATGGACTAGTAGGACTTCTTTTTTGCTAAACAGAAAAAATCCAGCAACATACTTTTTTACCCATGATTTTAAAATATTTATATAATTCTGGATATTTAAGCAGTTACTAAATGTAAATAATAATTATTAATTTTAATATTTATTTTATATACATATATTCTATATATTTACTTTTTTATAATTCAAACAAATAATAAATAAAAATATACTGATTTTTCTTTATTCTTTTTTTATCATTGAAGTGTTGCAAATTTCATTAATAATTTTTATTAATCATTTATTAGACTAGAAATTATCCAATAATGAAACTTCATGACTGATTTAAAGATAACTATCTCCCCTTTAACTCTTTATACTTTTATTATTTAATATAGTATGGTAGGAAGTGAAAGTTTACTATAGAAAAAAATAAATACTGACAATGACAAAATAAATAAATATAAACATAGTACTCATATCAATTGGTTTTATTATTTTGCAAATATTTATTTAAACATGAGCTGTTTCTTTTAAAAATGTAATTATGTAGGAATTTATAAACTGTACTATTTTTATTATTGTTTTAATGTATAGATTAAAGATTAAATATAAAAAAAATATTTAACTAAAACAATGAAGTCTAGCGGTCACAATTAACATTCCCTTTATATAATTAATTTAATAGTACCTCCCTCCCTCCCTACCTACCTACCTACCTACCTACCCACCCACCCACCCATTTACCCACCCCTCCCTCCCTACCTACCTACCTACCTACCCACCCACCCACCCACCTACCTACCTACCTTCCTACCTACCTACCTAGCTACCTGCCTACCTGCCTGCCTGCCCACCTACCTGCCCACCCACCCACCCACCTACCTTTTACCCCCTATCCTCCTACCCCCTACCCACCCACCTACCCACCTACCTACCCACCTACCTACCCACCTACCCACCCACTCATCCACCTACCTATCCACCTACCTACCTACCTCCCTACGTCCCTACCTACCTACCTACCTCCCTATCTACCTACCTCCCTACCTACCTACCTACCCACCTACCCACCCACCCAAAACACACCCACCCATCTGTCTGTCTGTCCGTCCATCCATCCATCCATCCATCCATCCATCCATCCATCCATCCATCCATCCATCCATCCATCCATCCATCCATCCATCCATCCATCCATCTATCCATCTATCTATCTATCTATCTATCTATCTATCTATCTATCTATCTATCTATCTATCTTATTTTTAGCCTTAACTTTTCTTCTTCATAATCTTATTTCAAAAGCTTCTGGAATGGTTTTTGTTAAAATATTATATTTATGAAATTATATCTTTCAGATGACAATAAATTAAATACTGAAATGAAAACAAAAGACGTCAATTTAAAATTATCTAGTCAAAGGAATGCTAAATGAAAACATATAATCTAAAAGTTTTTAGGGAGTTCAATTAATGGTTAAATAATAGCGAAGATAAAAGTAACATTAGTATAATGAAATAGGATTAATGAAACAAAAAGTAGAAAATATTTTTAATATATATATACTTTTTTTTGCTTGAAAATGGATTAAAATGTTTAAACTATCCCTAAGCAATAACATTTGATCAACATTTATTGTTGCTCAAGTTTAATCTATTACAGTACAAATAAAAATAAGTCATCCGTGAATGTGTGCATTAAAAAGTTAATGTTTGTTTAGTGTATGGTGAAATTGTTCAAATGATTTTGAGTATCAAGTAATAAAGAGGGGTTCATATACATTCACTTGAGTAGTATGAAATATATATATATGTGTGATTCTTTTGCATATATATTTGCATATGCTTTACAAAGTGGAGTTTTTTTTTCTTTATTTTATTTAGCTGTGCACTTTTAGTGATGAGCACTACAATAATAGGCTCTGGTTTCTTAGTATTGCTGCTTTATTTAGAAGTTATCTTGATAATTTATATTATGTATATGCCATCTGTGTGACAATTGAATGCTGTTTTCTTTTTTCTTTTTCAAATTTTTGTTGTTGGCTATAACCCAAGCATCTTTTTCTTTTTTGGTTATCGCATTTTATGCATACCAATTTGACAAATTTGGGATTGAAGTTATGATCATGTTCTTTTTCATGGTTTCAGAACATGTAGATCTTTTACTTCTATCAATAAAGAATTAATCAAGAAACTTTCTGGACTATAATTATCAACTTTTAATCATTGACATAAATTCTCAATCAGATTAGGTTGATAATAATAAAAATTGAAATGGAAGGATTGGTGTCCAGAGTAAAACAATAAATATTTTTAAAAACAAAAAAGCAAACTCACATAGCTTATATTTATTATTTAATAAAATACTTAATGTATTATACTGATAATAAAATAATATTGATTATAAATCAAAATATATGAAATAATGATGCATTCTCATTTTACCAGAAAAACTGTTTTGATTACCATTATTTTATTCTATGGTGTGTTTTTTTAAATAAAACTATTTCATTTCTTTTAAAAATTAAATCAAAAACTGAGGCAAATGATATGTATAAGAAAATTTTTTTTTCTAAAATATGCAATGTCAGTTATAATAATAATAAAAAAGAGAACACTATAATTTATAAATAGTAAAAGACAATAATCAATATTAATTTACCACTGTAATATTGCACCTGCTTTGAATAAATATGATTATCTGTTTCTATATAGAACAGTAAAATGGCTTGGGAATTTTTTTTCGGTTATAAATGAATCTTAAATTTTAGCATAAAAATTGATTGAGACAACAGGACAAACAAGATGATGATTTTTGATTTTTCATAGCATGTCTTTTGAAACAATTCATTCTAGAATTTCAATATTTAGTGTGGCAAAATTAACTTTGGACCATTTTTTAGGTAAATGAAAATTCCAGACAACCTCAGCAGACTATGATGAATCATTTTTTGATCAAATAAAATATAAATTCAGCAAACTCTCTGTATATCACTTTCCTCTAAGAAGCATTTTTCTCTTTACTTGATAACAAAGTACTGCACATTGTTTCAATCATTCTAAAAATTGGAAAATCTATATTGTCCTTAGTGATATATTCCCAAAATTTGGAAGAGAATCGTAAGACCAGTTTTGAAGAGATTTGTAACTATTGCAAGCATATATCATTTAAATTATCTTCAATAAAAGTTGTATGCTTTTCTAGATGTTTTGAAATAAAAAATAGCCTACTATATTTGGCATTTATACCTACTAAAGCAACTTGCTGTTTAATCTGAAAACTGAAAAAACTTTTACTTAAGAAGTGCTTATAAATGTTTTTCTTTTTAGTATTTTTTTGATACAGTTTTAATTATATTCTTTAATAATATTTCAAAATGTATATTTAGAAATATCTTCATTTAAGTACTATCCTAAGAAAAGCACAGATATTTCTAAATTACAGAAGTGTAAGAAAAGTTCATTACATTTTAAATTAAAATTTATAATATAAGAAAGTCTTATAGGAGAATGGTACCAAACATTGTTATAATCTAAAATTCAAATCCACACCAGCAAAGTTCCAAATAGGATTATGATTTTATTTTTATGTAGCTGACTGCAATTAATTCAGACAGGTAGTATTTGATTCAAAGATAGAAATGTAGAATGCTATACATAATCTTTCATCACCTTGCATTTATATTAGCTTGGAGAGTATTGTCTTCACAGATATTAGAAAGGTCCTTGTTTCTATAATATTTTAAATTTACTTATTGACCCATAATATTTCATTTTTTAAAAAAAAATTATATATACATATTAATGAATAATTTGAAACTTTATAAAAATAAAATATTGTTACTAAAATTGCAATACTTTATATACATAATAATGAAAACAAAACAATTTCATTATAATAATAATTTACATAAATGATATTAAAATCTAACATAATATTTTCTTTCTGAAATGGTACAAAACTCTTCTCATCAAAGCAAATTAGGTATTTTCCAGATGTATTTATCTTTTAGTATCCAACTGATAATTTACTTCTGGTCATCATTATCATATTCTATGGTTAAACCCTAATTCATACCTATATAATTTTTTTTTGCTGACCATAAGATAAAAAAAATATATTCCTGAGTTTGAACCAATTCATTGTTTTAGAATTTCAAGTTTGCATTTTCAACCATTAGTCAAAACAAACAAGATAGATTGATTAGATTTGTTTTAAAGCAAAAAGGCAGTTTTTTCTATATAAATGCACTTCATATAATTTTACTTTATTGATTTTTTCATTTTATTTGCTTTAAGATGATATTAATTATATTAATCCAAAGGTGATTTTGGTTTTCGATACTATCAGAAATTCAATAACAACTTTACAACGAGTGATTCTGTAATGAATATCAGAAAATGTAACAATTTCAACAATTATATGGACTGAATTATTACAGCTTTAAAATAAAATAATATACATATTAGCATGAATACAATGGTATGTTTAACAATTTTTTTTATTGCTTGTAATGATGTCTTTTTCTTCATCTGTTCTCTTTTTAAAATTATGTCTGATATATATATAAATTCAACTGCAATTTGCACTTTATTTTGTAAACTAATTGTTAAAACTATCTTTTAGGTTGGTTAACTTTAATAAACATTTTTATATTTTTGTCTTTCATTAAAAAAAATACATTTATTTGTGAGTCAATTATTTACTTATAGTTTATTCAATTTTCTAAATGTGATTACCTAAGTTTATGAATGATTTCTATATTATTTATTTTTGAAGCTACCAAGCGGATAACCTCGTTAGGCTTAACGTTCAATTTAACATACAATATTCAGTAATCTTTTTTTCTTTTTTGCAAATAAAAACAGAAAAGATAATTATTAATATTTATTTCTAATATATTTTGAATGAGATGAAAATAATTTAAAATAAAATATATTTTTAGTTATATAAAAAGCAATGTTACCTTTCTATTTATGAACTTATAAAATTATATTTGGTAAGTTTTGCTAACTGAAGAACACTTAACCTTTTCAAAATTTTGTTTTTCTTTTTGGTAAAATATTTTATAATTTACAAATTAGAAAAGCAATAATAGATTCAATTTACCTAATTAAAGCAAAAGCAATAGTAGATTCAATTTACCCAATTAAAGCAAAAAAATATATAGTTTCTTCATTTCATATATGATTCATTTATCAATTTTACTATTTAGTTTTTATTTTGAAAATCTTTTTAATACATGCCATTTTTTAACAGGTTTATTTTTTGACTTTACAAATACTGCTTTTTAAAATTGTTAAACAAGTAAAAATCACAATTTTTATACAACAAAACTTTAGTCATCTTAACATAATGTATATTTTAAAAAACTGAAGTGAATTTCTATTCCATCAAACTTTATATATGATTCCACTTCAATGCTTGTATGGTTTGTTAAAAAAAACACTATTATTTATAGAAATAATGATTTTAGTCAGTATTTCCTCAAGAAAACCCATACATGTCAAATTATTTACCAAGTTTTATATCAATTTAAAAAAATTAGGAGTGGCTATGTGGATATCTTTTTTTTAAAATTTAATATGTTACTCTATTTCTAAGCTAAAGTTTACAAGCCTAAAATGATTTAATTATAATAATTTCTTCAACCATAATATGGAGTTACTGTTAGCCATTTTAAACTATAATGCGTTAATGTTTAATCCAACATGACATTTTGTCTTTTGAGAATAATTTTATATTTTATGCTGTTATTGGATATATATATATATATATATATATATATATACATATATATATATATATATATATATATATATATATATATATATATATATTGTGCCCTTTTCTATAGGTCAGTAATAGTTCATAACAGTCAATTACTAAAAATTTTAAATTTTAGAATATGTTCTTTTAATACATTAATTATAGTTTGTCGATTATATTTTTAAAGTACAATTTGAGGCTAAAGCAAATACGTAGTATATAAAATTATAGCGAATCATTTAAAAAATAGTTATGTAAAGCTTTAAATATTGTTGCATATGGTTGTAAAAGCTGGCCATATTAAATAACACAGCTATAAATATTAAAAGTATATTTAATAAATTCGATTTTAATAGTTTAAAACTGATAAGTTAATAAATACAGTGTTTAAATTTATAATCATATTTAATAGTCAAAATTAATATAATATATTTTAAAAATAAACTTTATGATGGTGAGAATTGTATTTAATTCTATATTTTCTAAATTGTTCTTCCAAATTTTATAATTATTTTATATAATATAATAAGTGTATCAATTTTATAAATCTAGGCAGAGAAATAGATTGAAAATTGTCTATCAAAGTTATTAATCATGTGACTTGTATACTATATACTTTCACACACACGCTTGTTTGAATTAATAACAAAGTTTAAAATATTTTAAAAGTTATATTATAGAATTGGATGGAATTGTCACCTAGCAAATAATAATAAATATTAAGTTATCTATTGTATGTAATGTTTTAAATAATGTAATAAAGACGAATACAGTTAATAAAAAAATTAAATATTTTGTTTAAATAAAACTAGATAAATTGAATATTAAGCATGGAATAAGTTATTAAAGTTATTTTAAAAGTTATTTTAAATGTTTAAATAATTTTAATAAAATAATAATTTATTTAAAAGTAATATTTTAAATAATGTTTTAGGTTCATTACGTCATAGTTTTTTATTTTTAAATATAATTCTGCTATAAACTGAAAATATGTAAATTTGTTCTCAAGTTAAAGTAAGAATCAACCAATCAAATGAGGTATTCTTACAGACTATAAATATGAATTGCATGGGGGTATAAGTGGAGATGAATAATGTATTGAAACCAGAGAAAGTTATATTAGTAGCTATCAAAGAGATAGTACTTTAAAATTTTTATTTTAGTCAATTTTTTTTAATACTTTCTTATAGTTTTATTTGCAAAAAACTAATTGATATTTTTAAAAGTATTTTGCAAAAGAGAGTTTAAAAAAATATATATTTGGGAACTTCGTGAAAATGATTTTCTAATTTTTAAAGTACTTGCCAGGATTATTTTATCTGAAGTTTAACCTAAACTTCGCAATGGAGATGGATATACTACAAAATAAAATATGTTTAAATTATAATACAGCTTTCTTTATGCTTAACCAGAGGATTATTCTAACTCATATAAAAATAATATGGACATTATGCTGGAAGCTTAAACAGAAAACTATTTGCTGTCTAAAAAAAATTTTGTGACGCATTATTTATAAGCTTATCCAGGAGTTTTTTTTTAAAAAAAGAATAAGATATTTATATCGTATGAGTTATCATAAAATATAATGAAAGAAATAGAATGTTTAGTCCTTTTTGAAGGAAAACATTTTTTTTTAGATATATATTTTACAAGAATTAAAAAGAACTTATTAAGAAATAAAACCTATATAAAAAAAATGAACATATAGTAGATAAATAAAGGATGGATCCATGAAAATACAAATATTGTGTAAAAGTTTACCGGATAACTTAAGTTAAATTGAACAGAGTGATGCATCAGAGAATATTGAATAAACTTTGTGGGAATAATTCTTTAATATTACAGTTTAATAATTTTCATTCTGAACAGTAGACCTAGGATTATTTTCTATAAATTTTGCTTCAGTTTTTCATATAAGTGTATACCAATATTCAACAATATTCTTGTTTGTATTTACGTAAATCATTAAAAAGGGTTTATATATATATATATATGTCAACAGATGGCGTTCTACCAAAAACACCATCAAGCGTATGTTTACATAAACGTCAGAGCATGCATTCATTATCTCTAACTTTAATTCCACTTTCAGATCATGATTTCAAGCTATTTGCTATCATCAGTGAAAGACAGGAATTTTAGAAACTAGATCTAAACACAAACTCTGAGTGTTTATGAAACAGTTTCTATTCAGCTTGCAAGGGTGAATCTTTTAAACATGTAATGTCTTCAAACTCAGCATAGCAAGCCAGATAGCTATATGGGTCTGATCTCAGTTCAGCATCACCACATAGTAGAAGCCTCTGCAATATATATTATTGCTAGAAAGACCTCTAAGGTACATTTATGAAAAACAAAAAACAAGTTAAAAACTTGCTAATGCTTGTATTTATGTCAACAGATGGCATTCTACCAAAAACACCGTCAAGCGTATGTTTACATAAACATCAGAGCATGCATTCACTATCTCTAATCTCTAACTTTAATTCCACTTTCAGATCATGATTTCAAGCTATTTGCTATCATCAGTGAAAGACAGGAATTTTAGAAACTAGATCTAAACACAAACTCTGAGTGTTTATGAAACAGTTTCTATTCAGCTTGCAAGCATGAATCTTTTAGACACGTAATGTCTTCAAACTTGTTTTTTGTTTTTCAGAAATGTACCTTTGAGGTCTTTCTAACAATGATATATATTGCAGAGGCTTCTACTATGTGGTGATGCTGAACTGAGATCAGACTCATATAGCTATCTGGCTTGCTATGCTGAGTTTGAAGACATTACATGTCTAAAAGATTCACGCTTGCAAGCTGAATAGAAACTGTTTCATAAACACTCAGAGTTTGTGTTTAAATCTAGTTTCTAAAATTCCTGTCTTTCACTGATGATAGTAAATAGCTTGAAATCATGATCTGAAAGTGGAATTAAAGTTAGAGATAGTGAATGCATGCTCTGACGTTTATGTAAACATATGCTTGATGGTGTTTTTGGTAGAACGCCATCTGTTGACATAAATACAAGCATTAGCAAGTTTTTAATTTATTTTTTTGTTTTTCATAAATGTACCTTTGAGGTCTTTCTAGCAATGATATATATTGCAAAGGCTTCTACTATGTGGTGATGCTGAACTAAGATCAGACCCATATAGCTATCTGGCTTGCTATGCTGAGTTTGAAGACATTACATGTCTAAAAGATTCACACTTGCAAGCTGAATAGAAAGAAACTGTTTCATAAACGCTGAGTTTGTGTTTAGATCTAGTTTTTAAAATTCCTGTCTTTCACTAATAATAGCAAATAGCTTGAAATCATGATCTGAAAGTGGAATTAAAGTTAGAGATAGTGAATGCATGCTCTGATGTTTATGTAAACATATGCTTGATGGTGTTTTTGGTAGAACGCCATCTGTTGATGGTGTTTTTGGTAGAACGCCATCTGTTGACATAAATACAAGCGTTAGCAAGTTTTTAACTTGTTTTTTGTTTTTCATAAATGTACCTTTGAGGTCTTTCTAGCAATGATATATATTGCAGAGGCTTTTACTATGTGGTGATGCTGAACTGAGATCAGACCCATATAGCTATCTGGCTTGTAAACTGTTTTAAAACACTCAGAGGTTGTGTTTAGATCTAGTTTCTAAAATTCCTGTCTTTCACTGATGATAGCAAATAGGTTGAAATCATGATCTGGAAGTGGAATTAAAGTTAGAGATAGTGAATGCATGCTCTGACGTTTATGTAAACATACGCTTGATGGTGTTTTTGGTAGAACGCCATCTGTTGCCATAAATACAAGCGTTAGCAAGTTTTTAACTTGTTTTTTTGTTTTTCATAAATGTACCTTTGAGGTCTTTCTAGCAATGATATATATTGCAGAGGCTTCTAGTATGTGGTGATGCTGAACTGAGATTATACCCATATAGTTATCTGGCTTGCTATGCTGAGTTTGAAGACATTACATGTCTAAAAGATTCACGCTTGCAAGCTGAATAGAAACTGTTTCATAAACGCTCAGAGTTTGTGTTTCGATCTAGTTTCTAAAATTCCTGTCTTTCACTGATGATAGCAAATAGTTTGAAATCATGATCTGAAAGTGGAATTAAAGTTAGAGATAGGGAATGCATGCTCTGACGTTTATGTAAACATACGCTTGATGGTGTTTTTGGTAGAACGCCATCTGTTGACATGAATACAAGCGTTAGCAAGTTTTTAACTTGGTTTTTTGTTTTTCATAAATTTCGAGCTATGATATATATTGCAGAGGCTTCTACTATGTGGTGATGCTGAACTGAGATCAGACCCATATAGCTAACTGGCTTGCTATGCTGAGTTTGAAGACATTATGTGTCTAAAGATTCACACTTGCAAGCTGAATAGAAACTGTTTCATAAACGCTCAGAGTTTGTGTTTAGATCTAGTTTCTAAAATTCCTGTCTTTCACTGATGATAGCAAATAGCGTGAAATCATGATCTGAAAGTGGAATTAAAGTTAGAGATAGTGAATGCATGCTCTGACGTTTATGTAAACATACGCTTCACGGTGTTTTTGGTAGACCGCCATCTGTTGATGTAAATACAAGCGTTAGCAAGTTTTTAACTTGTTTTTTGTTTTTCATATATATATGTGTAATACAGAATTTTGATTAGTGGCTAGTGTATATGCAGCTCCTATTCACATGTTAAAGATTTGAATCTGGGTTGAATAAGTTGTTTTTAGTACCACCCAATTATTATCAATAAATAGGGATCTAACCAGTCTTATTTAAAAGTTAAAAAAGCTGTTATATCTTGACAATCTAGAATTTAATTATCCTGAATATCTCCAAAAAGCTTTTAGAAAGATCTTATCCTCTAGTGACTGTCTTTTATTTTACTGTTAATAAATGAAATGCTTTTACTTTTTATAATACAAATATATTATTTTTATATGCAATCATTTTTGTTTAACTAAAAACAATAGTAATTACTTTTTTTGTTTCATATATTTTAATTACATATCCTTAGAAATTATTATTACAAAACTGCTATAAGTTCACCTTAAAATTATTTTGAGATTTGGATAAGTAGTCAATCTTACTTCGCCTCTATATGCTGTATTCTCTCTTATTTTTATTTGAAAATAAAAAATAAATTTTAATTTTTTAAAAAAATATTTATTGAATAATTTCAATAAAAAGTCCAACCTAATTTTTTAAAATATATTCTACAAACGAGATATGTAGGCACTCTAGTAATAAAAGCTTATCTTTTATAATCAAAATAATCACATTTTATCATTAATTATGGGCACACTTATGTTGTTGTTATAAATATTTATGTAATCAAAGGATTATTTTTATGACTATTATTAATTTGCAAGATAAATTCTCTTGATTTAATTTGAATCAAGAATTTGCTTATGTGTTCGTCTCCATTCAGGAGCTAATAGTTTCTATTTTGTTTTCCAGTTGACTTTCCCCTTTCAGTTTTGATTAATGAATATAATTATTATGCTATGTGGGTTTTTATGTCATATTACTCTTTGAAGAACAGTAATTAATAGTCTTAGAGTTAGTTGTTAGAGGTGTCATATGACATAAAAGCATTAAAACCTAACAATTCTATTGACTTGATCAAAACTGGATAAGAAAAATTAGCTGAGAATCAATCAAGAAACTATTAGTTCTGGAAATGTACAAATACGTAAATTCTTAATTCAAAGTTTTATCTTATAAATAAATAATAGTAAAAATTTAAAACTATAAATATTTAAAACAACAACATAAGTATGCATGTAATCAGAATAAAATGTGAATTATTTTCATTAATTTACATAGACAATTGGATTATGAAAAGTTATTAGAAAGTCTACATTTGTCATCTAAAGGAATGAGATAATTAAAAAAAAAATTGAATCGAACTTTCTATTAAATATTAATGAATTTTAAATATATTAAATATTTAATTGTAATTTATATATATAAGATTTTTTTCTTTAAGATCATCATAGTTTATTTATGAACTGGTCGTAAACAAAAAATATAAATTGAGAATTATAAAATATAATCTTGAAACAAATTAAAAACCGTTTTAAAATCAGTAAAATGTTTTTGTTAATAGTTTAGATGTAGCAAAATTGTGCTAAGTTTTTAGTTTGAAGTCAAGTTAAAGTACTTAGGCGATAATATTTGATTGTTATCAGAGTCTAACATTGCTTATCACTTTCTAAATATACTATAGTCTATTTTAGCACAGTGACTCTCAATTTATTTTAATTATAGAATTCTTTTTACCATGTAACAAAATTCGGAGCTCTAACATTTTTATTATAAAGTAAAAAAAATCTAAAAATGAAAAATACTAAAGTAACAAAAAAAAAAAAAGATTAATAATAGAAAAGCAAACATTAATAATTCAAACTGATAATTAATGTGTTGTTTTAAACTTTTTTACTATCAATATTATTTCAAAATTTGGTGTAATATGCTTAATTTTGTCATGTAGTGCAATAAAAATTTTTTCAAAAATATTATAAATTATTAATTAGATCTCCAAAACTGACTTTAATGTAGAGTACCAAATTTTATCTGATTGAATCCCAGAGTTCAACAGAAACCAAGTTGGAAATCCGGCTTTATCATAAATAAATCTAAACTTTAAAATGTAATGTTTTAATTATTAAGTTTTATTAATTACTATCCTAATTAGCATAGAGGTAATAGGAGGGGATTTGAATTCAGACTTTCAAGTTCCTCATCCACCCCATCTTATGTAATCGATTCGTATTACCACACACATGCAAAAAAGACAAATGATCTCCAACACATGCATTCCATGCTGAATCAGCACATATCAGTTAGTCCAGGTCATCTCTCATACACATATATAATCAGTGCTTGGCTTATATTAAAATAGCAAATCTTTAAACCCAAATGGACAGGTTTCTATCTTCTCCTGTCTCCAATTCTTCAGCTATCCATATTATTAAAATTGTTTGCCAATTTTGTTAGAAATCATTTGTTTTTTTTACATTTGTGTGGTCATGTGTATTAGTTGTATAAGATGGAGGGAATGACTGGAGGGAGCTTGAAACTCTGGGTTCAAATCCTCTCTAATTATATCTAGACTATATATATATATATATATATATATATATATATATCATCATCATCAACCATTATCAATCCACTGCAGGATGAAGGTCTCTCCAAGTTTAATCCATCTTCTCTGATCTTTAGCTTCTCTTCTCCACAACACCCCTGCACATTTTCTTATTTCATCCATCCATCTCACATGTGGTCTCTTTCTGGGTCTTTTACAATCTCTTGGAATCCAGTTTAAAATTTCAATTGTCCATCTATTATCATTTCTTCTAGCAATATGTCCAGCCCAACTCCATTTCAATCTTTTAATTTTTTCAATAAGGTCAGTAACACCTGTTTGTTGTCTTACCCATACATTGCGTTTTCGATCTCTTCTTGTTACTCCCAACATACATCTCTTCATACTCCTTTGAGTGGTCTGAAGTCTCTGTATTGCTCTTCTATTAAGTGTCCAAGTCTCAGATCCATAAGTAAGAACTGGTAAAACACATTTGTTAAAAACCATCCTTTTCAAACACATAGGCATATTTCCTTTTAGTATCAAGTTATTTCTACCAAAAGCACTCCAACCAAGTTTAATTCTATGATTAATTTCCTCCATTATGTTTCCATCTGTATTAATAAGCTGACCAAGGTATTTGTAACTGTTAACTTCTTCTAATTCGTCATAATCAATCTTTATTTTCATATTTTGAGCAAATCGATTAAACATTACTTTAGTCTTTTTAACATTTATCTTTAGTCCTACTTTTCTACTTTCATCTGCTAACTCCTGCAACATTTCCTGCAGCTCTGAAGCATTATTTGCAAAAACAACTACATCATCTGCAAAATCTAAATGACTTAAATATTCTCCATTTACTTTCACTCCTTTAGTTTCCCATTTTAATCCACAAAATACTTCTTGCAGCACTGCTGTAAAGAGTTTTGGAGATATGGAGTCATCTTGTCTTACACCTTTCTCAATGTTGATTTTTCCAGTATCATTATGTAATCTAATTGTTGCTGTTGCATTTTTATAAATATTCTTTAAAATATGACAATATCCTGGATCTATACCTTGATGATCCAATGCTTTAATCACTGAAGAAATGTGTATAGAATCGAATGCCTTTTCATAATCTACAAATCCAAAACATAATGACAACTCATATTCATTTGTCCTTTCTATGACTTCTCTCAATACTTGGATATGATCTATTGTACTAAAACCACTTTTAAATCCAGCTTGTTC
The DNA here is from genome assembly GCA_028023455.1 of Epiperipatus broadwayi. Taxonomy (NCBI): domain Eukaryota; kingdom Metazoa; phylum Onychophora; class Udeonychophora; order Euonychophora; family Peripatidae; genus Epiperipatus; species Epiperipatus broadwayi. Next base: position 49,367 of record JAQFVV010000724.1, on the reverse strand, counting down.
TCTTGGTTGGTGGAAATCCAAAGTTCTCTGTAGACGAGTTGTAATTATCTTGGTAAAAATTTTATATAAAACTGATAAAAGGCTGATAGGTCTGTAATTTCTAATATCTTCCTTATCACCTTTTTAAAATATTAATATTATTACTGAATTCTTCCAATCTTCCGGTACATCTTTATCATTTAGACATTTGGTATATAACTTTGCTAAAATTGTATCTATTTCATCACCTGCTTCTTTTAATATATCAATTATAATTCCATCATTTCCTGGAGCCTTTCCTTTCTTCATACACTTAATTGCATGTCTCACTTCTTCATTTAAAATTCTGGGCAATTCGGAAGATGTAATAGATATAGGAGGTACTTGTTCTTTATTACTATATAATTCTTGATAAAAATCTTCTACCAATTTCATGATGCCATCTCTCTTTTTAGTAATAATTCCATCTTTTTTTCTTATTGCAGATATAAATTTCCTACCAATACCAAAATGTTGTTTAACATTTTTGAGACTTTTATTTTCTTCTACAGCTTTCCTTGCTATTTCAAAGTTATACTTTCTTATATCATTTTCAACTCTTTTCCGTACCATTTTACAAAATTCGAGATATTCAATTCTTTTTAATGCATCATTTTTGTATATCTTCATATTCCTTGTTTTCTTCATAAATTCTCTAGTCTCAGTAGAAATGTTATTAGTCAATTGCTGCTTTTTTCTACCAGCTATAAAATTAAAAATATTCTAATCATCATAAATTGCAATTATGTATTGGACTATTCCTGTCATCTAGTATTAATTGTTTAATGTTGTTAGAAAATTTCAAACTTTAATTAAATGTTCAAATGTAATACATTCATTAGTTTAAACAAAATTTGAATTTTTCTAAAAGGTATTTATCAAATAATATGAGAAGATAAGGTACTTTGGTATTATTTTTGCTATGTTATATTACTCTGGTGATATTTTCATCTGGTAATATTTATTCAAAGTTGTTATTTATGATGTCATGGTAACTAAGAATCCTGACATGACTAATCAATGTCAAATAAACTGACCCTTTACTTTCCATTTTAAAAGATATTAAATGAGTCATTCCATCATAGTGAATTTTTTTGATCCACAACATCATACATCTCTCACATCATTTGTAAGTAATACAGTTTCATATTTAAAACTACATTTATTTGTGTTGTTATTTTTTTGCTAAAACTTTGTGATGTTTTTTTTTAAAAATATTTAAAATATAATGTAATTTAAATTGCACTTTATGCAAAAAAGTGAAGCTTGTCTAAAATATTATTAAAGAGTTATATGGCTAAGCGCTTTCAGAGAACTTAAGTCTCCATATTCATAGCCTACTATAATTAAAGTTTAGTGCTAAACTTCAATTATAGTAGGCTATGAATATGGAGACTTAAGTTCTCTGAAAGCGCTTAACCATATAACTCTTTAATATATTTTAGACTTGTAGTAGGCTATGAATATGGAGACTTAAGTTCTCTGAAAGTGCTTAGCCATATAACTCTTTAATAATATTTGAAACAAGCTTCACTTTTTTGCATAAAGCGCAATTTAAATTACTTACTTCTCAAAAGTGAAGTAGAAAACTAGTATTTTATTTTAAAATATAATGTTAAATTTGCAGAAAATGTATCACATTTTTTTGTATTTTTTTTTTTAAATTTAAAAATACAGCAGTAAAAGTTGTTATATCTGTGGATTGTTTTTAAAAAAAAAGATAATTAAAATACAAAGTTAAACTTACATCACATGATTACCATTTCTTATGCTTGCTTAGAACTGTTATTAAAACAGGCAAAACTCACTATATGTATTGCCACTCACAGCAAGCTAGAGTAATCAATGGATTCCAGAAGGCTTGTGCATAAAATCTCCATCTAGTGCCTACTTATCCAATATCCCCAGACTAGTTTCTGGCTTGTGGCCTTCATCAATGAGGAGCCTTGGATCTGAAAGCACTGCACCTAGATCTTAGGTTTAATGCAAACCTCCAGCAGCCACCTTTTCTCTCCACTTAACTACAAAACCATGAGTCTTAAACTGAAAACACCTTAATATTTTCAATTCAAGCTCATTAGCTTATAAAGTCACATAGGTCTGAACTCAGTTCAGTACCTTTACATTTTGGTGTCTTTGGTTTTTTAATAATCATAGCCATCACTATCCTATTATGCAGTATTGGTTTTAAGCCAATAAACATCACATGATCACCATTTCTTATGCTTGCTTATAAGTGTTATTAAAAACAGAAAAAACTCACTATACATATTGCCACTCACAGCAAGCTAGAGTAATCAATGGTGGCCAGAAATGGTGATCATGTGATGTTTATTGGCTGAAAAACAATCCTGTCTAATAGGATAGTGGTGGCTATGGTTATTAAAGAACCAAAGACACCAAAATGTATAGATACTGAAGACACCAAAATGTATAGATACTGAACTGAGTTTAAACCTATATGACTATATAAGCTAATGAGCTTGGATTGAAAATATTAAGGTGTTTTCAATTTAAGACTCATGGTTTTTTAGTTGAGATAAAAGGTGGCTGCTGGCGAGTTGCATTAGATCCTAAGATCTAGGTGCAGTGCTCTCAGATCCAAGGCTTCTCACTGACGAAGGCCACAAGCCAGAAACTAGTCTGGGGATATTGGATGAGTAGGCACTATATGAGGATTTTATGCACAAGCCTTCTGGCATCCATTGATTACTCTATCTTGCTGTGAGTGGAAATACATATAGTGAGTTTTGCTTGTTTTAATAAGGTTAAACTTAAAATTTGCCATAACGGAAATCTAAAACTTTGTTACAACTCATCATTTAAAAAATATTTCAGAGTTCTTTTTCATATTTTCCCACTTTTTCCATAATAAATGTATCTCTCCATGATTGGAAAATACATGTTGTTTTTTTTAGATTTGAAGTTAGCTATTATGTGTGGAGTATGAGAGTGCAAAGTGCCATAGTATGTTGGAAAGAGGAAAGATGGCTTTGACAACACTTAGTGTCATACCAAAAACATACAACTCACAAATACCTGTTTTATAAAGTATCATAATATCTTTTTTTCTTTTTCTATAATAAATATATTTCTCCATTATTTTGTTAGATTTGAACTTTTATATTACATGTGCTATGGCATATTATGCCCAGTGACATATATTATGTTTGCTTTATGTTTAAAATAACCCTTCTACAGGATCTGCAGATAAATTTTAGTGACTAAGTTTGTTGGCACATTTCTTGGGACATTATTTTAAATATATCACAAACTTAGAGTAATACATCATCAGAGTAATATGTCATAGCAGGAATAATACCAAAGTACTGAATATAAAAATAGTCCAATATATAATTACAAATAAAATGTTAGAATTACAAACATCCATACAAAACATTAATTAATCTATAAAGATCTTGTAGTTTTTTACTTTAATAATTTTGAATGTATAATAATTCCATGTAAATATAAGCATGTTGTTACACAATTCCAATTAGAAAACAGTTTGTAATATACATATATATGTTACATTCAAAATAGCAATAATAAGAATGAAAATTCTTGAGAAAAAAAAAAAATTTACAAATAAATGTATTTTGCTTCTAGCTTTTGTTTCTTTATTCACAAGTTATCATAGTCGTTAATTCATTTCTCTCTTAAATTTGTTCACTTAACATAGACAATTTTCATTGAAGTAAAAATAAATGAAAATTCAATTAAGTTAAACAAAAAAAGCTCCTCTAAGCACAGTTATTAATTAATATCTTTTTCAAACAATGAGAGTTAATGGTTCACAATAACATAGCAGAGAAGATGGAATGGGATAATTTGTCTAGATTATAAAACACAATTGATGGCATAAAAGTGATAAAAATAATGTATTTTAAAAACAAAAAATTATCAATAATTTATAGACGTTTTATAAGACAAATAAAAATGCTAAAGTAATGCAAAATCATGTACAAATATTCTCTGTAAAAGGCAGATAGAATAACTATTAGTTTATTTCTTGCTTTTCTTTTAACTGAATTTCTTCTGACATTTCAGTTTCTTAAAGTTGCACAATAACTTTAAGAATTCTTTTCATTATTATAATGCACAATATATATATATAATTACTAATTTATTTTATATAATAATACAAAAATAACTTCATATCTGAAAAAAAAAAGATTCACCATGAAAAGTCTTTAAAATTATAAATTATTCCCCTAGAGGAAGCTTGCTGATATTTCAGTAGCATGCAAATTAAATAATATAATAGAGTAGGATGCAGAACATATAACGAGCAGTTACTACGCATTGAATAACATTTTCAAAACATTAAACAACTATTAATAATTCAAACAGTAAGTTTCAATTTATTATATGAAGTTGAAAGAACAGAAATTTTGAAATCGTTTTAACTTTTCATTTATTTTTCTTCTCTCAACAGTAAATATATTGTTATAATTATCAATTAATATTGTGTACATCATTAAATAAATATGCTTTTATTTTAAAACATTACATACGTATTAAGCAAAATAATAAATTTTTTTGTTATATTAGCATTATATTTTAATTTAATTAATATAGCTTAATATCTTAATTTTATGATAAAAATCAATCCTCATAAGCCGACTCATTAATTTCTTTTCTTTTCAAGCGAATGACCAATGCAAATTTAAATGTTGTTTGCATTCCGTGTACTCACGAAAAGAAATCAATGAATTTTATTTTATTATCTTTCCTTACGAAATTACTACCGTAATTTGTTCACTAATTAGATTTTCGGTATCTTCCTTAACATTTTTAATAAACAGCATTTGCAAAGATTTTAATTTTATTAGAATCACCATCTTTCTAATGTTTACTCTTTGGTTTTTAAGGTGTCACTTTGTATGCAATATGATAGCCATAAAAAAAAATTAAAATCTGTTTCTCAATGAACTTGGAAAAATTAAAATTAGAGATCACATACATTTGAAGATAATTATTTGACTACTTAGATTTTGAATACAGAAAGAAGTTTATTATTGCCTGAAAGGACTTAAGGAACCCAATAGATAAAGTTCTGAAAGCCCACTATATATGTTTTGAGTGGCTGTTATTATATATAATTATTTATGTAATGAATAAACATAAATAGGCTGTTCACCTAGATATATCAGCCAATGTGATGAGTTCATTGGCTTTTTATCTCTGAAATTAAAGATCAAAACACATCATGGTCTTTCTCTTGGTTGTTTGATAATTCTTCATTAAATATTAGTTGAGTTTTTTTGAAGGCAGGATAAAAGTGCATTTAAACAAATTGTTTTTTAATAAATACATGTAATCATGACAGACAAGAACGAAATTATGGATCATATTCCCAGAAGGCCATAAGATCACTAATCAAATACGCAATTGATGGCCAAAAATGAAGAGTTCTAACAATTTTCTTATTGTGATCCATGCCAATGATAATCTTCTATTTAGGTACCTGCAATTGCAAATCATTTTTAAATAAAAAAAGATTGCGTGATAAAGATACAGATCTATCCAATATTAAATGGAAGTTAGATGAAAAGAGGAAAAAAAAATTGATTTAAAAAGTGGAAATTTATTTTATTACAAAGGTACAATATTGGAAGAATGAGTAGAGTGGGATTCATTTTTTATAAAAATTGATGGCATATCAGATAGTGACAAGGGTAGTTATTTAACTTAATGGAAGATATTAAATGCAGACAATTTGTGTTTATGCCCCAACAAGTTCTCAATATGTCTGAAGAAGTAGAAGATTTTTATATAGATGTACAAAATGCTTTTGACCAGAGCAAATAATATTTTAAAATAGCCATGTGAGATTTTAATTCTAAAATTAGTAAGTGATTATAGTGATATAGATAAATTTGGTTATAATAATAAAAATGAGAGAGGCCACATACTTGTGAAGTATATAGAAAAAAAAAACATTTGGAAAAAAATGCTAAATGAAAGTAGATATGGAAACATCTAATGAAGATACATCAGAATTGGATTATATTTTGATATTATCAATTATCAGGATGTAAGATACATGTTAATGTAAAACTAAAGTTATGAAGAAAAAACAATATTAATAATTGATATGCATAGCCTTAAAAACAGTCCATTGAATTTAAATTAGAATTTGCATATCATTTTAAAATATTAACAGATTTTGAAAAAGATTCAGACTTAAATAAAATTAATAAGAAAATAACTGTCATGTTATTAAGAGCAGCAAGAAAGGTGAAACAAAAGAATGTATAAAGAAAAATGGTATAAAAAGAGTTAACAACAGTATTAAAAATGCAATTATGAATTGGTAAGGAAAGCTACAATAAGGAGAAAATATGGATCTTTTATTGAAAATAATGATAACATCATGAAATGTGTGAAAGAGTTCTGTGTAGAATTATATAGTAATAAATATTAAAAAAATAAAGTATACCCTACAATTTAATTGCCCTGCATTTTAAATGAAGAAGTAAGACATTCAATTAATTCTATAAAGAAAAAAAAAGCTGTCCTGGAAATGTTGAATTACAATCAATATAATAAATAAGATTGTCAAACTGATCAAGATGTGTCAGATAATTAGAAGAATGTAGAAGTTATATTGAAATTTAAGAAAGGTGATAAAGAAGATATTAGAAATGACAGACTTATCAACTTTCATTTCGATGCAAAATCTTTTCCAAAATAGTACAACTAATTTAAAGTGATCTTTGGATTTTAACCAAACCAACAGAATGAGTTGGATTTAAAAGTATTTTTAATATAGTGAATCACATCCAAGTCTTGAGTGAAATTTAAGATGAATGAATATTAGTTAACATTATGTTTTAGGCTTGTAGATTATGAAAAGACATTTGATAGTATAAGCATTTCCATAGTGATTAAGTTGGATAACCAAGATAGAGACTTGGAATATTGTCATATTCTGAAGAATATTTATCACAATGTAAAAGCAGGAATTAGATTTATACACTTATACTAAAAAGATCAATATTCAGAAGGGTGGATGACAAAGTGTTTCCATATCCCTAAAATGTTTTACAGCAGTTTTTCAAAAAGAATTGTGTGGATTAAATCAAAAAGCTAAAGAGAATAAAAGTAAATGGAGGTTATTTAAATCATCTAACTTTTGCAGTTGATGTATTTGTTTTTGACAATAATGCTACAGATCTTCACAAAATATTGCAAGAATTATCAGATGAAAGTAAAAAAAAGTAGTATTAAAGATAAATGTTAAAGACCAAAGTATATTTTACAGATTTTCTCAAAAAAATTAAAATAATGGCTGGCAACCATAAATTAAAAAAGTTAACAACTACAAATATCTATATGACATTATTAGTACAGATGTAAACAAAAAAATGGATCAAATTAATCACAGTATTAAACTTGGAGAAGTACTTTAGGAAGAAATAACTTTAAAAGGACATATGTCTTTGTCTTTAAAATATATGTTTTATCTGTTATTACCTATGAATTTAAGATTTGAGTGCTTAACAGAAAAGAAATTTAGAGATTTCAGATCCCTCAATAAAGTATGGAGAGAAGAGAAAATAAACTGTTATTACTAAAATCATGAAATAAATTAAAAGATAGAAATGGAACTGCACTAAACATTTTGATAGAAGATATAATAATTGATAGAACACTTAAAGTTTTAAACTGTATCCAAAAGGATTGTAAAAGATCTGTAGGAAGAAACTACATGTAAAGTGCATAAATAAAATAAAGAACATTGTTGGCATGTTGTGAATAAAAAAAATGAAAACAGGAGATAAACTGGATCAAACTTGAAAAGACCTTCATCCTGAATTGATAATGATTAAAATTAATGATGATGAATGTGCACAAATAACTAGTCTTGAAAATTGCATAAGTTAACATTATAAACTTTTATTTATTGTAGATAAGGATTTCCTTTATCTTAGGCACATATCTGGAAAACAGATCCCATGACTTCACAAACGGAATTCCTGTTCAAGTTAATAGAAGATTTAATGATAAAGAAAATATTAAAATAGATTAATAATTAAGGTGTAGTCAAAGATTAGTCCTAGATAAAGAATGCAATTCCAAAATAATTTGATTGGTCTTATAAGCATTTATGTGATAACTTGAATAAAAGGTAATTATGACTGTATTGTTGAGAAGATTATAGCACAGATATGAGCAAACAGCATATTGGCAATCTTTCAAGATAATCAGCTGATACCTTTAAATACAGTTTTATGTTTTACCAATAAGAAACTATTATTTATAAAAATTATAAAGTTGTCTTTTACATTTATCTTACAATAAAAATATATTTATTCATTTTAATATGAATAATAATCATTTTTATAAAAACTTTTGAATTCTCTTCTCATCTTCCTTCATAACTAAATATCTACCTTTCTTATTTTCATATCTAAATAATTGCCCACTTAGTCCACTAGAGGGAGCCAAGAACTCCAGTTAACTCTGTTTCTGGCTCCCCATTTCGTTCCCTTTTTTCTAGTTTAGTGAATTAAATTTTTCTAAAACAATCCCTATTAAAAAGGGGAGTTACTTAGCTCTCTTTTCATATACAAGCTATATCAACAATGTAATCACAAGTAAAAATAATTTCAACTTTTATAAAAATGATGTGTAAATATATGGCAGCCATTGAAATTACAAAAGATTTCTACAGAGATTTTACCTTTTAATGAAAATTTTCATTTCACTTAATTTTGTTGAATGAATGAGAAAGTCCAGTTGTTGGGAGGGCCCCCAAGGGTCTAAATCCTAGTTCTTTTGAGGGAGGAGGCTGGAATGAGAGTGCCGTGGTGATCATTACCAACATTGGTTTTCCTCATTCACAAGATAGGAAAAATAATGTTATTTGTGGTGATTTTTTAACATTATCATCATAAATGATTTTATCCATGTGCAGTTTGGCCTCATGATTCTAATTGCAAGTGATTCACATTATTCAATTTTATTACTTCCAATGTTGTTATTGATAGGGCTAGCCTTTTGCTGTTCATGTGATTTTCATGATGGATTAGAATGGTTTTCAGCAGAGACATTTTGAAGCTTGGACTTTTTTTTTTTGTTCTCCATAGTTTTTCCATAATGTTTCTAAAGTATTCGGGATTGCTCTCTTATGAAGATATTCGAGACCATTTGGAAGAACTGATCACTAGATCGATTTAATCTGTATTTTATGTTACATCCAAGTGTTTTCCTATTTCTCAGCTTATCTACAGCAAATCGGATTTCTCAATATTGTACTCCTAAAACACTATTCATATTTGAATTCTAGACTTTACAAATAATTCCTAAATGTATCTTTTAATTAAAATTTTCATTACACTCAACTTTGCTGATTGAATGAGAGAGTCTGGTTGTTGGGAGGGGCCTGGTATCATTACCAACATTGATTTTCTCATTCATAAGAAAAAAAAACCGCTATTCGTAGTGGTTTTTTAGCGTTATTGTTATAAACGATGTTAACAAAGTATTATTGCAAAGTAAGCTGCAGTTTGACCTAATGATTTTAATTGCAAGTGATTCATCCTATTTAAATTTATTATTTTCAATGTTATTATATCCAAGTGCTTTCCTATTCTCAACTTATTCATTGCAAATTCTTTTTAAAATAAAAAAGAGATGCAACAACAGAGATGGCATTAAAAAATTATTCATTTTATATTAGTAGAATAAATGTTGAATAAAATATGTTTTTCTGTAATTTTGCATTTAGTATTGTATAATTTTGTAAAATAATTGATTATATGGTTCAATGGTTTAAATAAAAATTGTATTTATCATCTAAAAAAATAATTGAATTTTTTTATGTTTTGAATTCATAGTGATAGTTTGATTAGTGTGTTCAATCTTATAAAACAACAATACGTTTGGGTAATAATTCTTTGCTTTATTCAATAGGACCAGTTTTTCTTACATTAATATAATTACTTTTCAGATGTTTTATTTTAAAAAAATCTCTTTATTGCTACTGTTTTGATGTTTTTTACTTTTAAATATATATAAATATGCCAATATATATATGTAAATTAAATATTAAAGTATTTAATACATGCAAATAAATTTTTAATTTTCACTAATATAAATTTTATATTTTAAAAATTACATCATAATCTTTTTCTTTTAAAATCTTTTTATTAAAATTTTAAATATTAAATATTTTAATACTTAAATATTCAAAATAAAAATATATTTAAAATTTTAAATATTTAAATACTAGATAATTCAATGTAATTTTCTTTTTGAATAATAATAATAATAAAAAAATCAGTAAATTAAGAGAGAAATGCTTATTAAATACAGGAGGTTTTTTGTTTGTCGTTAAAAAAGGAAGAGTTACAAAACAATTTCAAAAGATTAGCAACAAAAAAAAAAGATTTATCAATGTCTATAAGTGTTTTAAAAATCTAAGAAATCTTCAAATGAGCTGAGCAACCAGGATAAACTCAAAGAATTAACTTTATTCTTTTGAACAGTAAGGTGGAAGGATGGGAGGGATAAATGAAGATTACCTGCCATTTTTTATGTAACTTAATGCAACATTTTATCAAGTAACTGATACTGAAGTGAATGCAATAAAATATAAATTTCAAAGTAGATTTAAATATAAAATAAATAAACACATTCCTATTATTAAATATAAACAAATTATTAAACGAAAGATGTTAAAAATTTAAATAAAAACATAATAAAAATTAAAACATTAGTTAAGTTCATTATATATCTCTCATAATTGATGTCCAAAAATCTAAACATGCCACTAATTACATAGAGATACAATGACATCAATACAGATTTCTATACTTTTGTACGTCTTCTTATCAGAAGCAATTTACATTTTCATGACTGTCAGACTTTAATTATTTTAGCAGAACTTAATATTTTTTTATCCAACTTGAATGCACACACATTAAAAAATAAATAAAGTAAAACATGTAAATAATATATGTACACATCATAACATAAAATAGAAAGATATTTAAATATAAATATTTATAAATTTATTATTTGACTATTTTTGTTTTTAATAGAAAATTAATCGTTGCAACTTTTTAAAAAAAAAAAAAAAAAACAACAACCCACAGACATATTTGAGAGAAGTAAAAAAAAAAACACTTTATATTTGCTGAGATGAAATATGTAACATGCTTTAAAAATAGATTTTAGTGAGAAAAAATGATAAAAAACTATTCATTTTTATTTATGATTATATAAAAATAAATATAAAATTTAGAAGGGATTTGAGCTCAGACTTTCAAGCTCCCTACAGCTATTATTTCCACCATGCAACCAATACGCATGACCACGTACAATGTGTACCAAATAAATAATCTCCGGTATAGTATTTCATGCTGAGCCAGCACTCATCAGTTGGTCCAGGTCATCATCTCCCACACACATATATAATCAATGCTCAGTTTATATTAAGATAGCAAATCTTTAAACTTGAATGGACAGGCTTCAATCTTCTCCACTCTCCAACTCTTCAGTCATCCATATCATTAAAAATCTGACGATATTAAGGCTCAAAGCCCTTGCAGATGCAAGTCTCATTGTCATACCCATATTGACTTTAAGTCACTCTGCCCCCTCACATATATAACCTTAATATATCCATTTAAATACATGGAAGAGGGATGGGCTAATAAAGACTAAATATGTCATATTCAAATACAAGTATATTGTCTATACTGAACTTAATGTAATTGAAAGAGATTTGAACTCAGAATTTCAAGCTTCCTAGAGCTATCCTCTTCATGTTATACAACTACAACATACATGTGAAAAAAATAAATGATCTCCAATAATCTTGTATTTAAGTATTACATATTTAGCCAGTATTCTGCCCATCTCTTCTTCATGTATTTAAATGAACATATTAAGGTCCTATATGTGAAGAGTCAGAGTGACAGGTATAAAAATAAGATTGGCATCAGTAAGGGCTTTGAGCATTCCATCATCAGATTTTCAATGATATGGATGGCTAAAGAGTTGGAGGGTGTAAATGATTGAAGTTTGTTCATTAAAATTTGAAAATTTGCTATCTTAATATAAACAGAACATGGATTACATATATTTGGGGAAGATGGTGATCTGGACCACCATGAGTCCTGGTTCAGTATAAAATATGTATATTGGAGATCATTTATCTTTTTCATATATATGTGGGTATGTGTACCAGTTGTATAAGATGGAGAGGATAGCTGTAGGGAGCTAGAAAGTCTGAGTTCAAATCCCTTCTAATTACATTTAGTTTTAGTATAGACAATATACTTGTATTTGAATATTGAATATAGAAATTGTAAAATATAAATCAAAATTAATTTATATGTATATTTAAATTTCTAGCAGTATAAAAATAACTTTAAAACATGAATAATTTGTAATGAGAGAAGAGGGGTATCAGTGAATTATTTTTAATTCAGGAAAGTCACTAATACAAAAAGGCTGGTAAACTAAAGGTATTAATCTAACAATATCACACTTATATTCACTTATTTTTATTATTATTACTTGTGAAATGAAAATGATAAAAATTATTATTCAATTAATCATTTTCTTTAATTTTAGTTATTAAATAATAATTACTAACATTATTATGTTAGAAAGTATTAATTATATTTTTGACAAATCATAATGGTGTATTTTACAAACTGTTATAATTCAAAAACTATTTCCAAAAGCAAATTTCTGATTTTTACTAGATTACATAAAGGCAAAAAAAAAAAAAAAAGAAGCTTAATCTCATTATCCTACATACTTTATTAGGAAAATCTCCAAAAAATGTATTAAATATCTTCTATTTGATTAACAATATTCATTATTGTATCTAACACATACCCAAATAATTTGGGCATGGAAAATGCTATTGTCTGATGCATATCAATGATCCATGGCATATCCTACCACCTGATTTCTTACTACATTCATTATATTCAAATAAGAATTGGCAAATTAATCAGCATAATATTTTTTAATTTACTCAGTTTACAGTCATACATAGATATCACACTAACAGACATCATTCTACCTTAATTTGTTAAAACAAGTTTACTTGCCTATTTAATATTTCCAACTAATTGATGCTTCAAATATAGGAAACATGTTTGACTTTATTTATGGATGATTTTAATCAAATAAAATTAGTTTCTCAAATATATTTATCAATATGAATTTTTTTAACAATATAATCTTGCTTTATAGAGTTGGGAATGAAAGATAAAGTTATATATGTATATAATGTTAAAACTAAATACTTTTAAAAACTTTAAATTACCATTTTGAAGTGACTACATAAAACTGCAAACTTTTCCAAAATTTTGACTGCATAAAGTATTTATAAAATAGCACAAATGAGAGATTGGTGGATTTATAAATATAAATCAAATGTAAATGTTAAGTACAAATATATTAGTGAGTGAATCACTTGATTACTATCATCAATTCACATGAGTCTAAATGTTATGAATTGCAAGTGGTTTTTAGATAAGGAACTGCTTGTAATGATAGCATTCACTGACTGAGGATGTGAAAGATGTTTATTAAGTAAAACAATCAATGTAGAATTATTCTAAAATTAGTGGTAACACACACAAAAAAGAATATTTCACTACAATGATATATCACAAGTATCACACACTAATTCCCATTTGGGTGCACAATTAATAAGATGAATTTTATTTTTTTACAATTTTATTTAAAAAACGAATAGATCCAATAATTAAAAATTATATTTACATTTAATATTATAACATTCTTTTTTACAAATAAAAATAGATATCCAATATTCTATGTAAACACATTTTATAAAAACTATCAGAACACAAATGAGAGAAATATATAGTAATGACAAAAGGACATGAAGTTCATTGGTAATCATATTACCAAAAAATTGTGAAATTACAAATTACTGATTTTCACAGTATTAGCTTAACTGTGATTTATAAAAGTTTTCAAAAACACACTTTAAATATAATATCTAATATTCAAACTTTGTTTTTAGTGAAATATATTCGATTTGTATCTTATATTTTTATTTTGAATCAATTTACATTTAATAATGAGGTTATATCACATTTGCAAAGAGTTTTTAGTAACTGGTTCAAATTATAAACCATGAAGTACTTGACAATATTTTCACTCATTTAATCCATTTAATCATCTAAAGATTATCAAATCATTGTACAATCTTTTACTCTAGGTGAAGTAATTATGCAACTATGGTGATATATCCTTAATTATTTAGCTGCATGTACATGGAAATTACAGGCAAATACAGAGCCAGAACAAACAACAAAGAGAACAGAAAAACTAGACTGACAAGATTCCACTGTACACTATAAAATTTACATGACCCATTAAAACTTGAAAAATTCCAACTACACAAATCAGCTCTATCCAAATAATAAAATAAGTGGCAATTCCCAATAATATAATTCATAAACTAAAGCAGTAATTTTCTTAACAGCTACTTCTAGCTGTAGTAGCAATAGTAATATTATTAGTACTAATAATAATATTGGTAACAACAGATTTTGATACTAAATATTGAATTGTTAATAAAAGCATGTTAGTTTATAGCATTTCATTAGATAGATTGCTGAATTAGAAACCTCCCTGTCTGATACAATCTCTCAAACTTCAAATACATTTATCTTAAAATATGAAAATTCTTAATTAATGATAGATAAATTTCATTTACTAAGTTTAATCTTCTAAAATCACATGATCACCATCTCATGCTTACACATAACTGTTAGTAAACAGGCAAAAACTCTCCATATAGTAGTGCCACCTTGTGCTAACCAGAATAATCAATGGATACCAGAAGGCTTGTGCATAAAATCCCTATCTAGTGCCTACTCTGGTTAGCACAAGGTGGCACTACTATATGGAGAGTTTTTGCCTGTTTACTTAAGTTTAATCTTCCTAAAATATAATATCTAATAACTCCTGTACTTTAAAAATCTGTGGAAACTTAAAACATAATAAACATATTATTATTCTTATATCTTCTACTTTACTTTTTTTTCATTTCTCTTCATATATTCATATATATTGAAACTGTAAGCAAAATAAAAAAGAATTTATAAAAAAAAAGATTGCATTTAAGTTTATAAGAGGAGATGATAAAAAAATTTTAACATATAAAGGATAGTTAGAAAAACCCAAATTTTAAATGAAATGAAATACATCAAAATTGTAAAACATTTGCAAACTGAATTTTATTATCAACATTCTTCACAATCAACATATAACTTCAGGAGAAAAACAAATAATCCTCTGTATAATTCAATTATTCTCAGATGATGCTACTAGTATTCTATTGTTCACCATAAGAAATCTACTTTGAGTAGTTGAGTTAGCTATATCTCTTGAATTTTTTTTATACAAACTACTATATTTTAGTTTTTATTAATAGTGAAAATTATAGTTAGATAAAAAAAATTTGCTAATCAGTTATCTGTATGAGCTTCCATTCATTTGGGATCTTTAGTATTTAAAATGAAATGGATATAACAAATGCTATATTGAGTGCTATAGAGCTAAGATAATTGAATTCCCCATGAATTGTAATATCAACAGGAATAATAATTGTATATCATTTAATGATTCAAATTGTTTATGGATCCCTATGTGTCTGTTTTTGCTAGCAAAAAAGGTATCAAAGAAAATATCACCGAATAATGGAATATCAACTAAAGTCATAAAAATCTTTTAAATTAATGCTATCAGATAAGTTTCCCTTTTAAAAAAGGTTTAAAAAATAATGATAACTTTAACAATAAATTTTTTTTTCTTAATAATTTTCATTAAAGTTTTATTTGTTATTCAATAATTTTTAAACAATATGAGAAATATATATTTTTTTAAAAAGTAACAAGATTAAAAACTTTTATTACTTTATTTCCTAATATTTGGAAAAGAGCTTATCTTTAACCCTTTTATAACTGTATCCTTTAATAATTTAAAATGTATATCATATCTATTAATTGCAATCTTAAAAAGTGGGGGAGATAAATTATAAAAGTATATAATAGATATTAGATTGAAGTTGGTAAATTAGATTTATGAACTTTATTTTTGCCATCTTAATTAGTTAATGATTATTTCAATAAATTTTTATTATTATTAACCTAAGTACTTTGATTTGCCTATTGCATCAATCATTATTACATAATTTATTTTACAATTAAAATAATTCATTGTACACCCTATACTATACTTTAACATCAAAAAGTCACCATTTATTGAAATGTATCTTCTTTGCCAAGTAAGATACTCATTCTCTGAACCATTGGAATCTTACAAATTCATGAGTCCATTGTAAATATAAATTTGAACTGCCTAGAGCCATTTGTGAATTGACATATTTATTTGTCTCTTTTTAGTTATATATTTTAGTTGCCTAGGTACAACATTTATACAATATATTTATGAGTAACTAAATATTTAGTGCATAAGAGAAAAAAAAACAATTGGTTCATAATTTTGTTTATTATATATGGTTGCCCAAATCTATGAAGCACTTGGGAAAAGCACTAATTTTACTTCTACATTTTGGCAGTCTTTATTAACTTTCCTTTATATTTGGGCTCATCCAACAAGGAAATATTGCTATTTATAAGACAATGTTGCTTTATTAGCATTGTCATATATGTTTTAGCATATTTTCCTTCACAATATATTGGACTATTTCCATAATCTAATATTAGGTATTGAATGTCTTTAGAAAAAATTAACTTTATTTATATATTCCAATTACATTCAACTGTTAGTAATAGCACACAGCTTAGTATATGCTATTATTAACAGTTGAATGTAATTGGATTTTCTAAAGACATTCAATACTTAATATTAGATGAAGGAAATAGTCCAATATATAAATACAACTAAAATACCATCACCACAAACCTGTAGAAATAGTAATAAACCCAACTCTGTTATACAAAAAAACTTTGTATATTATAATTAAGTTTCAACATGAAACTTACACAAATCAGATGAATTTCAAAGAAAGTATATGCATAGTTTCAATAAAAGAAAATCTGTACACTTAATCTCATTATTATTTGATATCTAACAGTTTTTTCTTTGAAAAGTTAACCTTGATAATAGCAGATGGTATTTCATCGAAATATTGAGGAATGAATGAAAACTAACATATGGTCTCCAATATATATATTTCATTCTAAACCAACATTCATCAGTTGGTCCAGATCATCATCTCCCACACACGCACACACACACACACACACACACATATATATATATATATATATATATATATATATAATCAGTGCTCAGGGTATATTAAGATAGCAAATCTTTAAACTTTAATGAACAAGCTTCAATATTTTTTACTCTCCAACTCTTCAGCCATCCATATATGTGTGCGTGAGTGTTTGCATGTGCATGCATTATATGAAAGTGGGCATTTAACTTGTCAGATAAATGAAAAAAGGTTTAAATAAGCATTTCAATTAATAATAAAATGATTTATTTTTGAGAGGCATCAATATTCCTTACAACAACAAATATTAAAATACAAGTGCATTTTAATCAAACTTAGAACTAATGCTTAAACCTGCTTCATACAACAATACCTAATAATTTTCAAGTTGATTCCATTCTTAAATTAAATTAAACATCTGATCCACATCAATGTGGAAATGTAATAATGTTTTATTTACCTAAAACATGTTTAAATAGTTATATAGCATTGATCTTAAATATCATGTGATTGAAACTGTCCAAGCTATTTATATAAATTTTTTATATACTATATAGTTGTAAAATGTAAATTTAGTTTTGACAATGGAAAATATAATACATTAAAAATATTGTTGATTAGTGAGGCAAAATATTTCTGAATGCTTTTGGTTATTTAACTATACTATTCATACAACAATTAGTACTGCATCAAAATTTTTATTTTGTAAATGATAAAATAATATTTATATAAAAAATATTAATTATTGATTATAGAAACTTATAAAAAAGCAACTACACAGTTAATCATAATAATATATCATCTGGAAGTAACCTTATCTAATAAATTTACTAAAACTTTTTTGTAAAGCTGGTGAAGCTGCAAACTATCCAAAAATATATAAAAAACAAACAAAAACATAAATAAACAAAAACAAAAAAAACATTAAAATTCATAAATTAAATATATATTGTGATGCATGAGCAGCTACTTTTTCAACTCTGACTGCACATGCAATTATGTTTTAAAAAATTAAAATTTGAAAATAAATTTTATAATATGCTAGCAACTTTTTCTCCATCTTGGAGCAACATATGCAACCATGTTTATTAAAAAAAATTTGTTCACTCTCTATTGAAAGCATATACATTTTATTTGTTTTTATTATCCTTTCCAAATTTGATATTCACTATTTAATGCAATAAAATGTTTTATAAGTATAATGCTAAAAATTTTACAAAATGATATTGATTTAAAGACTTCAAAACAATTAGAAATTGTAATCACTTGATAACTAGGCTACTATTACATTTCTATAAAAGAAAAAAGTCATTGAAAAAAAATCATCCATAGTCTATATATAATTGTGATGAAAATTAGATATTTTGCTATTAATTTTATTTAAAAAATAAAAATATAGTATTTTTTCTTATTCTTATTTTTTCAGTCAGTGAATGATGAACACACAATCAGCAAATATATGTAAATGTATCCTGCCTCAATTTATTATTAATAACTACATTATCAGTATTATTTTAAAATTTTGTTTATACTACAATTTTAATTTACATATGCATATTATACATATAAAAAGTACCTTTGCTTTATATCTGTCCTTGTTGAAAAGTACTATATACTTGAAGTTCAATAAATAATACATATTAATAAGAAATCAAGTCATATATCATGTGATTTAACTTAATAAGCTTGTATTACAAAGATAATATAATGAGTGTGCTAATAACCCTAAACAAGTTTTTTCAATAAATGCCACAAGAGAAAGCACTTAAAATCTCTATCCTGAATTATCCCTATCCCCAAACTTGTTTTGAGCTAATGGCTCTTGTCAGTGAGGTGCTAGGATATTAAGACACTATATCCAAAATAAATAAATAGATAAATGCTCAGCTTGAGTTGGTATTTTGGATCTAGTATCTGAATATCTTAGCACTTTACTAATGAGAGTCATTAGCTCAAAACCAGTTTGGGCATAAAGATAATTCAGGATAGAGATTTTAAATGCTTTCACTTGTGGCATTTATTGAAAAAGCTTGTTTAGAACTATTAGCATGCTCATTATATTATTACAATACATATTTTATTGCAATCAAAGTTTATCATTAAAACATGAGCTATTATAAACAATGTACACAAAGGGGGTTAAGAACAAAATATAAGAGATATTCCAGCTCCACTATATCATTTATTATTTTAGACTTTGTGAATTTTAATATAATAATGTTTTTATATACCCCTCCCCTAATTATTATGTCTTTGTAGTTTATCAATTTGTATTCATTTTGGTTTTCTAGTATTTTTACTATAACATTATATTTCTTTATCTGATTACTTTAAGCAATAATTTGTTTAAAATTAAAATTATATATAAAAATATTTAAAAGCAGAGATACCTTACCATATTATGAATAAACCTTTTTTTTTTTAATTTTATAATTCAATCATATATCTTAATAATATAAAAGACTGCATTATTTTATAATCTCTCTTTAAATGTTAAATGATATTAAAGTTATGATGTAGCTCTAAAAAAAAGAGACACTATAGTAATAGAAAATCATGGAAAACGCTAAAGCATCATTTACCTAAATTTTTAAAGCTGCTTTTGTTAACCTGATATTGGCTGATTTGTACCTTAAGGTAAATTCATTTTTTGTGAAGATTGTTCTTTTTTAAAATTGATAAATATCAGATCTAGCATATTAAATCACAATAAATTTTCTAATTCTTTTATTTTATTTCTACTCTTCAAATACTCATAATTACTTCCATAACATTAATTTATTATTCCCATTGTCCCTTGAACATAGCTTTATAATAAACATGTCTGATTCAAATCTGCTGCTCCATAACTTTTTCAATAAATAATTATTTTTCATATCACTTTTTTCAACACTTTCAAACTGCTACAATGATCCAAATTCCAGACTGTTCTTTTTTCAAATTTTTCACATCTGTACTTCATATTAAAAATAACCCTCTTTTTTCAATAAAAATTCAATGAATTACAAAATAATCTACTCTTCAAAAAACCTTTAGGTTATTTAAATTCTAATTACAATTTTTTTTATCACTACTCCCATAATCCATTATCCAACTGCCAACAATTTCAATAAAGACTTTTCTTAAAAAAGAAATTGAAATGATATAAATGTAATAAGCTATATACAAATATATCATTATTGTATAAAATAAGACTCGATAGCTTTACAAATAGATACCACTGACTGTTATTTGTGACAGGATTACTTACTTTTTTTATCTATGTGCTTAGATTAAGTTCTTTTTTTCTGAATGCCAACTGAGTAAGAAAGCAATAGTTGTACCATAATTTACCAATCTCATTATACAATTTATTCCAATAAACCAATTTATATCATTAATATGCCCTATATACATACAAATATATGTAGCCGTTTTACACAGGTAATCTAAAAAATTTATTATTTAAAAAGTTTTATTATCCAAAAAAACATTTTATATGGTCTTTAAACCTCCCTTTATAATACCTAAATTAATTTGTACCACTTTACAAACAAAAAAAAAAAAAAAGCAAAAAATAAAAATAAAACATTCACTGAATAAAGGTATAAATTAATAAGGCTAATTTGCAGTATAGATTTGCAATCGGGGTATATTTTTGATAGAATAAAAAATTAATAAATCAGGAAAAGCCAGAACCAGAAAATGTAAATTAACGTATACGAGAATGAGTAATAGCTATGGGGATTTTTTTTTTGTGTGTGTGAAATTGTAAATTTAGATTTATATGTTGAACATGAATCTTTTATTTTTATCTTTTTCATTGCATGTTTTTATTTTTTGATTTCAATGTTATTTAAGAAATTTGTAATGTGTGTGTCAGTGTAATTTTTTTTGCAAAATTTCGCCATTAGCCAAAAGGTTCATTGAAAAATATATTAATAGAAGCTTATTTCTTTCTATTTTTGATTATTTATTAATAAAAAGATTTGATAAGATAATATATTTGCATTAAAAAAAGTTTTAAATACTGATTGAATTGACATAAATAAAGACATTTACGATTGCTATTTTTTAAAAAAAATGTTATTAGCGATATGAATTTACAACACATCTAAATTTGTTTAATTTTTAATAGTGTTTGAGATATATTAAGTGCAATTGGGTTTTATGTAGAGCAGTAGATATTGTTTAATTTTTAATCGCATTTTACTTATAAAAGCATCAGCTAGGGATGAAGAAAAAATGATAACCATAAAAATGTATTTACTGATTATAAACAGTAATAATTACTATTAATTATTATTTGTAGATTGTTTATTTATAAGAATTTGATAGTAAAGCCAGATAGTAAGTATGATAGTCAGGTTTAAATTAATAAGAAAATTCTAAATATTGAATAATTCCTATTTGATCTTCCTGGTTATAATACAACAGAAAACTGACTGCAAAAGATATGAAAAGACTTACCTAAATATAATTTTTAGTATTATTGTTGTACTTCATTTATGTAATAGATATTAGAAATCTAGTGGTGTTGGTGGAAAGATTATCAAGATAAATATGACTACACTGGATTAATGTATTGTCATTTGTTATTATGAGGATTTATATAAATTAAAAAATGCGAAGTATATGTAAGTGGAAAATATAGTATATATATATATAACTATAAATTTATTTAAGAAGTCAAATCAGATTAAAAATTGTATATTAGAAATTCAGGTACATACTGTGTTTTAATAACAAATTTATATCAATTATACTTGTTATAGACTTAATTTATTGAACTGAAAGACAGTCCCATTATATTAAAACGCTTAGATATATACATTTTAAAAGTATAAATAATTTAATGTAGTAAGAAATTTGCTATATTCAAAATATATTTGTCTTTTTTTTTAATCTTTTTTTTTTTTAGGAATGTATAATACTGTATTTGTTTATAAATTTTGATTTTCTTATTCGCCATCTAGTGAAAAAAGTATGAAGCAAACACAATAGAATATTAATTAATACTTTCAAGAATATCGCATTAATTAAAATGTGCATAATTTATCATAGCAATAAATAGTTATTAATTACGTTAATAAATGTTTTGCAATATGTAAGACAAGTACAAATTCAATTCAAAACTAATTAAATTTTTTGTTTAAATATTGACGACGATATTTAATAAGACATAACTTTATGTGTAAAGGTTTTTATTCTTTTATTTTCATGCCACTTAGTAAAAATCAATATGATCAACAAGGTCACAATAGGCCAGTATATCAATTCATGAAAAGTAGACAGTAATCACTTTACTTAAAACCATACGCGACACAGGACAATAAAGAGTCAAAAGAAAAATGGAGATAGTACCCTTTGTAGATATTTTATATTATTATCTTTTAATAGTTAAATATATATGTCATCTTTGCCAATTTCACAAATAATTTCTAATTGCATAGGCATAATGCAACGATGACTTTACGAAATTCCGGTTTTATTCGCTTCATTCATTCTCAACCACGTTTATTTAAATTAAAATTAAAAAAAAAAAGTATTCACTAATAATTTAAACTAATTTTAATAAAGAAAATAAAGGATAAAATTATTTTCTAAGATAAGCGAATCTTAACAATTATTTCCCCCAAAACTATAATAGTGGGACAATTATTATCAAAATAAATTAAAATTACCCTTTTATTCTGAGCAGGTGTATTTTAATTTAATTCCAAAGAACAAATATTTTTTAATTTACGGTACATAGTAGTGAGAAACAATATCCAATATCAGTAATAAAAGCAAAATGACAACATAGTAACTTAGTTCTAAAAATTATTAATCTATACTAAATAACTCAAATAAAATAAAAATACACCTACCTTCGACTAATATAAGCATTATAAGTATGCCAACTAATATGGTATTTTCCGACTTCATTGGCATGGGAAATATTAATTTCCACCACGAGCATTGAGCAACGGTTACTAGCTCGTGTTGATGCTGGGGCAAATGATTCAACCGATCACAGATTGTTACGTAGAGGCTGATTGGAGAAATTATAGTAGGGCGTGCAATAATTCAAAAACGGATCTTTCCATTCTGTATTAATGAAATGCGAACTCACTCGCCGCGTGAAAAAGCATGACTATAAATATTGTTTCCCATACTGCTTTTAAAATTTTATCACACTACCCCGGCGGGTGGAAGCTTTGCAAACTAATAAAAATCATTTAACATATTTAATGCCTCTAATAATTACCTAATAACTATAAACATGAATATTAAAATAATCTTATTGAAGGAAATAACGATTTTGTAAATGCGATGCAATGTACCTAAACTTTATCGTAATAGTGAGGGATGGGAGGAGAATATTATTATTCAAGCGGAAATCGCGGTTAACTGCTGAACTAGGTTTTTTTTTTATGGAATATTTACTATGCTTGATTTAAGATTACAATCTGTTGTGAAATAAAATTTTGAATTAGTGATCATAGAAACAGAAATGAGAAAATTGCATAATTCAGTTTTCTATTCTTTTTTCTCCCCTCCTACTTTAGTGTATGAAAAAAAAGAAACTAGCTTTTTAAGTGAAAAAATGCATGAACATCCGATTTCATTTACTTATTAACCCTCTCTTGCACACATTGAGATAATGTAAAATATTTCAATTAAAATCCAAAATTTTCTATACAGTTAACCAGTAATAGTTACCTGGGATCAAATTTAAGATCTATAAATAAATAAAATTGTTTCATGACATCAACGTTTATACAAAATATTAATGCAGTACAGTATGAGTGTTGTGGGCATATTATTTGCTTCCAAGACATAGATGACGAAAACCGTGGACAATAGCATACATTAAATAATCTACAATTTTAATATATATATATCCACACATTTTTTAACATTCATAAACATATATATGACACAGTTTCATCTAAAAATTATAAATCAATAATCAGAGGTGTGATATCCTATGGACAAAAAGTGCAATAGCCTGGGGCTTCCATCAATAGGGAGCCTCAAAGTCCTCAAATTAATATTCTATAAACTTATTTTTAAAAAATCGAAAAATAAATTTCAATCCCGTATTTGGAGACCCTAGATTGCAAGTGTGATGCTGATATGTGGCAACATAGTACATAAAAGCACCTTGGCACGGGATACAGTGCATTACTGCATACAGACCAGCCATATGCAATGACTATTCTATAATGTATTTTCTACAGGACCTTAGAGATTCAAACTGCACCTATTCTGCTGATGAGAACTGAAGGGCTTCCAGCATCTTGCAGTGGTAAAACAAGCATAGTAGTAAGTGATATCTACTACTTAGTAACAATAACCAGAGCAAATATATAACTGAATTTTATTGTTTTTTTATTTCAAAATAGAAGCTATCCTTATGAAGTGGGTCATTATAGTTGTTAATCTTAAAATTTATATTACATTGCACAAGTTTAGAAGAATAAAATTCAGTTACATTTGTTTTGTTATTATTGATAAGTAGTAGATATCATTTATTACTACACTGATTTTACCACTGGAGTTCTTGACAACAGTAAGAGTTCATGTTATTTCTATGGTACAGATAGTATATATTGCTAATCACTTATGTCAACATAGTGTGTGCCAACAAATGTATTGTGTATTATTGTATTTACAAATATTATTTAATGAATAAGAAGAAAATTCGAGGTAGGTATTAACACGAGTATTTTGCTTCTTTAGTTGTTAAAATATTTATTTTATATTTTATAATAATTAGCACACGATTTGGCTCAGACTCTTTTCTGCAATAATGTACAATTGTTTTCATTAAAAAATTTCTTTTACTTTGTATTCTATCATTGGGATAGAATACTGGATTTCTGTTTTACATTATACAAATGTTATTTTACTTAACTATAAAAAATGATTAAATAAATAAAGTAAAAAATAATAAATTACAGAATATACAAATAGCAATGTAAAGAAAGTATGAATTTGGATTTCAAAAAAAAAAAAGCAGAAAATTAGACAGAGTTAAAAAAATCACAAACCTCATTACAAGATTTTATAGTAATAAAAAATCGAGAAGGTGACAATAGAAAATAGGATAGAAAATGAACCTTCCAACTCTACAGCATCAGCTAGCATTATTATTGATCAAATTGAAAACAATACTAACAATATAACTGCTTACAATATTAAAGAAAACAATGATAAAAATATTAATGCAAATATTAATGATAACAATGATCACAATATTAATACAAACAATATTAATGAAAATAATAAAAATACAAATGCAGC
This sequence comes from Epiperipatus broadwayi, assembly GCA_028023455.1. NCBI lineage: Eukaryota > Metazoa > Onychophora > Udeonychophora > Euonychophora > Peripatidae > Epiperipatus > Epiperipatus broadwayi. Next base: position 23,821 of record JAQFVV010000724.1, on the reverse strand, counting down.
ACATACAAATAATATCAAACATAAAACATACACTAAGAATATTACTTTATGGCTAAACCCCATCAGAAGTTATTTTATTGAATTTTATCTTCATGAAAAATTGTAATAGTTAAACAGCATTAAGCTGTTGCACATGCACTTTGCAGACTTTAATTATAAATGTATTCAGTCATTTATAATTAAAATTTGCAAAGTGCATGTGCAACAGCTTAATGCTGTTTAACTATTACAGTTTATAAACATTGCACTATATAAAATAATTGATTTATTTACTTCATGAAAAATTGCAAAATTTTAGAAACATTAAAAATTTAAATCGAAATTGTAATTGTGATGGAAAAATCTTAAGAAAATTACTGAATCCCATTTCTATTTAAGTAGAACTAACATTACTACACACAAAAAAAGAGTGGTTAATATTTTCAAAAACCATAAAATCTGTGTACTGTTTTATTTGCAAATTGTTATCAGTTGAATAAAAAAATGTATTAATTGCAGGATGTAATGATTAGAAGCATATTGTTGATATTTTAAAAAGGCATGGTGATTCTAAAAAGCATAAAGAAAATATGTAAATGTATGTATGTATAGTGCTTGAAAAGGGTAGGGAGAATTGATTTAGAGTTTATAAAAGCTTATGAAAACAAACAATTTATTAGTGTGATGTTCTAAAAAGAGTTGTTACAGCTGTGAAACTGTTAGTTTTATTAAGGTTAGAATTTTGAGGACATAATTGTAATGCAGGAAGTTTTATGCATTGCTTAAAATACTTATCTAATTTTGATATGTTTTTGAAAAACCCACATAAAAACATGGTGAATGTGGTAAAGAACAAATTAATTATCTTTCTAATACTACATGTGCTGAATTTATACATTTAATAGCTGCTAATATAAAAAAAATATAATTATTAAATAAAATCTGACAGGCTAAATATTTCTAACTTTTTCATGACTCTACACACAACATAAGTTATACAGATCACTTATTATTTATTATACTAGATTTAGGTAAAGAAAATTAAATTCAGGAATGTTTTTTGTTTTTTCTACATAGTGAAAAGTATGATACTAATTACGCAGAAAATATAACTTCAAAATTAATGAAATATGTTGTAGATATCCAAAACTGTCAAAAATAACATAATGCAGCCAATATGTCAGGGATATACAATGGCTTACAAGCAAAGACTAAAAGCCATAGTAAAACTGCATTTTATCTTTCTTATTCAGTTCATACCCTAAATTTAATAGGAAATTCTGCTGAAGAATCTTATCCAAAATCACTTTGATTGTATTCAAAAAATTATTTGTATTTTTCTCTTTGTCTGCAAAAAAATGGGATATTTTAATGAAAGCAACTACAAAAGAAAATGTAACATAAAAAAAAAATTGTTCCTCAAGATAGTCCTCAAAGTAGATGGAATTTTAGGTGCTAGGCTTAATTTTTTGGTTATAAAATAATCTTTAGTAAAAAATTTTGAAGAATGTATTGAAAAACCTGTAACAAAATTAGAAGCAAAAAAACTATATGAAAACTTTGAAAATTTTAAAACAACAGTTTTACTTTTCATATGATATGCATTTCTACAAAGATTGAATGCAACTAGTAAAATTCTTCAAAATAAAAATTCTGATTTATACAATGAAGTAATTAGTTTAAAATCGTTATCTTGGTACATATCAGAGTCATTCAAAACAACAATAATTTTTTTAATACTATAAAGTCAGAATGTTTTGCATTAACAAGCAATAAAAATTATGGGACAGATAAAGGGAGAAAATGCAAAAGAAAATGATTATATTTGGATGAAAAAAAAATGGAGATAAGGATTACAATTGGCAGGCAAACAAACGTTTATAGAGAATTGTTTAAATGTTATCTGCATCAGTTGAAATAGGACATTCAAAGACGTGTTAAGGATTATCAAAATATTTTAAATTATTTTGCCTTATTAATAAATATCAACTTAAAAGAAATTCCGCCGAATGAGTATGACGAAAATAATTTAAATTTAATAAATACGTATTCAAACGATATCGACATTAGAATTTTAAAGAAGAACTTATTTTGTACGTTTAAAAAAAGTACAAATTTTAATTCTAGTATATTAAAGTATGAAGCGATTCAAGAAGGGTTACTTTCTACGTTTCCTAATGTAACATAACTTTAAAAATATATTTAAGAAATAATTTTAAACATATATTTATCTATAATTATTTTTAACGCATGGCAGAGCATGTTCTTTCAGTGTACTTAAAAAATCAAAAATTACATTAGAAATTCTTTAGGCTAAAAAAAAAAGCAATTTGTCAATATTATACATTGAAAATGTCATTATCAGTGAGGTTGCTTACAATGAGTTGATTGATAATTTTGCAGGCAAAAAGCACGGAAAAATGAACATAAAATTTTCATTCTAATTACGACTTTTACTAGGCAATTTGTTATATTCCCTTCAGAATTGTTTTTTATTTTTAATTTATAGAAAGTTTGTTTTGTTATATTAAATACATATTATTCTAATTCAATATAACAATTAATTTAGTTTATCATTTAATGCAATAAAAGTAATTAAATATTAATTGAATTCATTTATGACTTTTTATTATGGATTATATTTTATAAATGCCATACATGTAATTTTGTTTTATTTATAATAAAATTGTATCTGCAATTATTATTTAGCTTTTGCAGGAGAAAGAGTATACCAGAAACCTGGGATCCCCTCCCCCCTCAAAGAAGAATACAACACTATATATGGGGGTCCAAATTCAAATTTCCCCAAGATCCCATGAAACCATATCATGCCTCTGATAATAATCAATGAAAAAAAAAACAAAATAATACGGTTATAAAAAAAAAATGAAAAAGCAGTTTGCACATTAATGTGTTCTGTATTAAAGAATAGTTGCATATTTTTATAAATAAGTTTACTTTTTTATTCTTCTTCATTTTTTGTGATGAAAATTAATATTAAAAAAATCAAGTGGTTGATTAGTCAGAAGGTCAGAAGAAGTTTGAGTGTCACAAATAACAGATTTGAATGCTAGTAAGGTTATGGACATATAGATATAACCCTTTTTGTGATATTTTCAATCATAAGATAACATTTGCATTAAAAATTTCAAAAAAGAAATAACTTAAGTTGGTTCCAAAATGTAAAATTAATGGTAGAAATTATTCCACCAAATTTAAAAGAAACCACTAATTATTCATTTTTAAATTTAGATTACTTTCTGAATTATAGAAAAGTTCATTACTTACAATAAACAGTTGGCTATTAGTCTTTTCAATAAATTCTTTATCTAAGTCTTGGTACAAGCTCAAAACTTTGAAACAGCATACATTATTGAAAGTCAAAGTCTTTTATCTTTATATACTTTATCCATAGATGTAATATTTTTTCAGTCTTCACAAAATACATATCACATAATACACATGTGACTTGATCAATTTCAGGAGCAGAAGGCTAGTATAAACTTTTTTTTTCTTTTTTATATTTTGTAAATTCATTTAATATTTATTTTCAAGATCTAAAGAAATTATTTTTATTTAATTATATAAATAGAACACTCCGTAACTACTTTTAAGCTTGAATAAACTATTATCATCATTAATTTTGCACTTTAAGGTTAATTTAAAATAAATTTTAATGTTTTAATTCATAGCAACATGATACTGAATAAAAAAGGCTGCTTTCATAAAAATGTGACTGAGACGCATTAAAACAAGAATAAATACAAAAAAGAAATATATTTGCTGTACTATATAGAAAAGTACAGTACAAAATTTATGAATTTGATTTTGAAAATTGTGGACTTTGAAAACTGGATATGGCAATACCACTGTCATGTATTTATTTACTTTGTTTATAACTTAAGTACTTGAATTTATGAATACAAATTGTATAATTAATATTATTTAACCTTTGCATTATTGTAGAAATAAATTCAAATATTTTTATACAACGTTGTATACATAAGCTTATTTATATCAAAAATAAATTGTATATATCATATTGGAAGCTGTAGATTAAAATAATGACCTAAGAATGTACAAATAGCCCATTAACTCTTTCCTATCTAGTCTTTTATCTGATACAAATTTATAAGAATGCTTTAGTCTAAAAAAATGTAATAATAATGTTTCTTCTACTGCTTTTAAAATTATTATTTTCCTATAAGCTGTAGCATTAAAAAGCATTATTTATTAAACTGTAATTACTGGTTTAATTATAATTATTTTGGACACCACAGTAATTAATGCTGTTCTACAATGAAAACACAACGTCCATGCACATCCTTCTAATATTATACATCTGAATTCTCATTCATAGGAAACATAAAATAAGCGATCATCATGATGTTAAAGATGAAAAAGAAAATATTTTAATTAAAATAATAATAATAATATTCCAATAATAATTTTATTCACAAAGCTTTAAATGATAGAAATCAATATATAATAGTTGTCTATTAATAGATTTGCAGAGCAAATCTATAATTATCTTTCTTTATTGGACTTATTAAATTCCAGAAAGCATGATTAATTTTATATTCTTATTTTATTTGAAAGAATAACGATGGCTTGATTTATGAATTGAGAGTTTGTAATTATAGTGAAAACTCATTTCTTTTCAATTATTACAACCAGCGCTAGTAATAAACTTTTATTTTATATAAAATAAATATAAATGATCAAATCTAAATTCACAATAAAATAAAATTCGACAAAATCTTAAATCGTAGAAGCAATAAATGAATAAATGACATGATTTTAAATATACTTGATTGACAAAATTATCAATAGATACTTTTTAGTTTGTGCATTTTTTTCGTCTCCACTTATAGATTATTTTTTCAGCTTGATTTTGTTATTCGAGTTTAAGATAAGATAAAGTATAAAATAAGTGAAATAGATGTGGAAATTTCTAAACTTGTTTCCTCTAATATTTATGATGATATAAATAATGATTCATCAGCAAATAGTTGCAGCTTAAAATTTAGTATAGACAGCTAATTAGATGGGCATGATATAGATATTAGTTATTTCCAGCAGTAGGATTGATTTGGGAACCTTACCAGTGTGATCTTTAGTGCAAGATTTTCCAAAAGTCTCTACTCTGCTACCTATGGTTTATGATGCTGACATCTTGAATTTGTGTTATTAAAGTCTCAATTTTCTGTAGTTATTTTTTCTCCTTTAATTTTAAAATTAAGGTTAAGCTCTTTTTGTTAGAATGATAGCTCTTTTATGTTCTAAAAATACCATCTTTCTTGTTGCTGGATGTTTTTTATTTTCATTGTTTGCTAGATAAAGTTAGAAATTGTTTTGATAAACAATTGGATTTGTTTATTATTGTTATCTATTTATCAAATTTTAATTAACTTAACTTACTAATTATTTTATAAAGCAATAAAAATATTTTCAATTTTTTAAAAAAATACACTGAAAATATCATAAGTGGTTTATTTTTATTTATAATCAAAATAATCAATCGATTAAAAAACATTTATGAAAAGTATAGTATATTATATAAACAAAGAAAATTAGATATTTATCATTCACTGTTACAGGCTCTCTGTTTTATTCACCAAAATCATAGTCCAATTCGGGATTCATAGAAGAAAAGTTTACCAAGATGTAAGTGAATACCTGTTTTATTGTTTTTTCATCTTTATAAGAAATTTTAAAACCGTTTTTACTCAAGAATAATTGAGAGTATCTATCGTTCCATTTATTCAAATAGCTGCCATTAGAAATAGGCAAAAGCTAGGTTAAATAATTTTAGGAATCATTAGAATAACGTAAAACCTTGAAAAATAATTTTAAATCAAACCAAATAATTCTAAAAATAATAGAACACTAGAAATCCAAATTTTTTTTAGAATAAACAGAGAAATCATTTGGACATCAAAGCTCATAGAAAACATAGAAAATAAAATGTTAACAAAGATGGTAATAAGAATTTCATCATTGCATCAGATATTAGAAATGTGAAACAAGTTTCTATGACTGCAAACCAGTCAGGAAAGACAGAAAATGGCATAGGGATTACTATAGATACAAAAATTAATAATAAAACTAAGGAAAAAAAGAAATCCCAGTGTTAAATTGTTCATAGGAAAAAAGTTACGATATCATGGTATGTCGAACTGGAAGTTGCCGAACATGGCTAAACAGTGCAGATTGGAAAATTATTTTAAATTTTAATTCAATCTCAATTTTAGAATTGAACATTATAGATTATGTCTTAAGCTATCTCCATGCACAAAAATCAGGTTTGTCTGCTGATAAGAACTGAAGTTATTAGCCCACTTTCAGTGGATTAAGGGCCACAAAAAATTTTTTTTTTCAAATCAACACAGAATTATAATGAAGTGATTCATGAGCAAAAAGTAATGATTTAAAGTCAAATTAATACAAATTATATTTAAGACCTAAATAGAGATATTGAAGCTGTAAATTATTCATCCTTTTTCAAGCAATAATTATTGAGAACATTTGAAAGTGTAACAACAAACTTCCAGATTATACAACTTAATCCGTGATTACTAAGAAAGACCTAAAATTCAATTCAGGGAAGCAGAATTCAATCAGTATCAACAAATAAGAATCACTGTGAACACTGAAAGACTTTATAATTGGTGGGTTAAACATATATTGTGAACATTTGCAGACACTGGAGAGTGATAATGATTAAAAGATTTTCAGCTCCATTGACTTCAGTGTGCAAGATAATATGGACAAATGATTTGTTCTCATGGTGTGCATGTAAGTCTGGCTTGATTTCAAGACTACAATGACTCAAATGATGTATTGGTTGAGCATGAGTTTGCACATCCCCTTTTTTTCTCAGGTGTGGTAATGATGGTCATGAGGGGCTTGGTTTATTGGTGAGGGTGGTCAGTGATCATTGTCTAGCCAGATGGGTGAAAGTCACTATCTTCACTTAGACACTGATCTGAGGGGCTAATACACCCTAATAGATTATTTGTTAGGTCAGTATTAATTTGTGCTCACTATTATTAGGTTTCATGAGCTAGCCTTAGACTTAGAGCATTTGTAAGGCAGTTGGTCTGCTTTGGGTCACTGTCAATTTTTGTAACATGGATGGAGTTTTGTTGTAATATTTTGTGGACATGGGTCTGCACTTCTCATTTCTCCCTCAGGGGCACTGGGGGTAGTCACTAGGGGTCTGGACTATGGTGCAGGCTGTTTGACAATTGTTTCCAGTACCTGAAAACCTGCTGGGAGGATATCTGGTCAAAGTTTCTGTACTGTTTCTTTACTGATGGGCTGCTGTGCCTCCTTGATGGGTTGATTATGGGTGGTGCAGATTTGTGCTCATTATTCATTATGTTTTCATGTGGTGGCTTTTCAATTTTGTCCAGGTAAACCAAATTTGGTCCCTGCACACTTGGACTGTTAAATCAGGAAACAGAGTTATCCAGAATGATTTTTCATGGCTTGGCAATGGGTCAAGGGTTTGTTGACCTGTGAACTTGAGACTTGTACCTCATTGCCTGTTGTGGTGGTTGGTGCAATGCTTTACATGTCTATCTATTCACCTGAAGCTTAAGTCTTCACCTTGGGGCCCTGGATGTGGGATTATTGGGCTATGGATAACTTCTCGGCAGTTGGGCCATATAGACCTATGTACAGCTACATATTGGGAAAGATTATAGTAACCCTTTTGTGGACATAATTGTTGTCTGGAGTGTGTCCTTTTGTAAACAAGATTAATAATTTTTTTAAAACATTGAATGCTTTGCAATCACATTGGGTAGTTAGACCTGGAAGACTTCTATGTAATCTTTAACAATAAAGGTTGCTTTGAAAGATTATAATTTATTTAACTAAATAGATATAGTCATCATAATCTATGAGAATTTATTATCTATTTCATATTTTTCCTTTTGAATAACTTTTTATATCAGGATCTGACTGCTTTATATGACTTGAGACAATCAACATTCTAAATCTCTTTTGTCTCCTTTTTATCATTTTTTTATGAATCTTTTCCATATTTTTCACCTTTAAAATATCAAAGGCCAAAAATTAAATATTCTAATTAATAATAAAAGATGAAATATTGTTAGTGAATTTTTAATTTTAATTTTAGTTCTTTATTTAATTGAAAATTGGAGTAATTAGTTTACATCTTTTGTATATGGATGTTCATATGAGATGCAATTTTTTTTGTATAAATTTTTTTTCAAAATAGTTGCATGAGGTGTCCTCATAAAAACCAGTTGCCCTATTTAGAAATGATATAGAATATATATTTTTTCATTTTTCCTAATAATCTCATGTTAATTATTATTATTTAAGTCTTTTCTTAATATTTTTATCTATATCTTAAGCCATCATTTGTAAACCTGTTGACTAAGTTATGTATTTTAATTATGATTTACTGAATTTGATCCACCAATCATGGTAATTATATATATATATATATATATTCTAGGTAAACCTAAGCAATCTAGTCAGACATCTTTAGTTTTTGATGTAGATTGGATTGACGGTAATTGATAATTCAATAGAAGCATTATGATAGGATGCTTTATTAATTAATAAAATTTCTTGGATAAAACAAGTGATTTATAATGTGATAAAATAGGCATTAGTTTTTCTACATTGCAACAAATCTAAAAAAAATATATCTCACCATAAGATATCAAAAGATTTTTTATATAGAGATAAAAGTATAAAAATATATATGATCAACAACTTATATTATAAATCAGAAATTATGAATTGCATAAGTTCCACCCATGATTTATTAGATGATTTATTTAGTCAAAATTTGAATTCCTCAAACATTATTAGAATACTTAAGTTTATTTTAGACAGAATATACTGTGCAATTTTATTACATGCTCTACTTTTCTAAGATTAATTTTTTCCAAATATCTCAGTGTTTTGTTTTCATGCAGTAATGCTTTACTTAAAAAGTTGCAATATTTGTCATTTTAAATGCATTTATCACCGACTAGTAAATTGTTGATATATAAATCTTATCTGTATATGAATACTGTGATTCAATTAGTCTAGATAATCTACTAATAACACTATGCACAATATTATATTATTTTTTACAATATTTGACTTCATAGATACAATTTCTCAGAAAAATACTTAGTCAAATAAGAAGATTATTGTTTATGTATCCACAGAATAGACTGATTGTTTTTGTGAACTTGAAAATAATGCCATTCCTAATTTACAATGAAACTATTAATTTGTATGTAAAGATTTGTTGAAATATAAAAAAAAAAAAACTTTTTTGTAGATATTATTATTAATATTTTGAAATTCTTCCTATAGTTTTTCTGGTTTATTAGTTTATTCTTATTTATTCTTCAGTAATTGATTTATAATTTACATATCCCTAGCATTTTTTTTTTTGTAAATTTGTGAAAGAAATTGTAAACTACTAGAAAGTTTTAATTGTTATGGTTTTTGCAATATGTGATTAAATACTTCTTACTAAGTATTGTAGAAAATCAAATTCTATGACTTGTATGCTTCTGTCAAAATTAATTTTTGTTTTTAAGAGCATTCCTAGAGGGAAATGTTTTTCCAAGTCATAGAAATGTGTCATCAAATTTTCAAATAGTCATTTATGTACATACCTATATATTTTTATTTCAAGTGAAAATGTCTAATCTGAACATTATATATGACTCCCTTGCTATTGATACAACCAAAGGTATAGGGTTAATAAAGTATGAATATCTGATATTATATACAATATAATTCTGATTATCAGGTGTCAATAATTAGCAGTCAGATAAAATGATGAGATCATTTTAATTCTTTGAAATTGTATCAAAATATTAAATATTCTCAGTGAAATATCTCATTCTAGCATTGAGACTATAAAGATGCTCCAAACATCAAGACATAACTGTTTAACCCATCCTTGTGTTTAATCATGACTTATAAGGTTTTATTTGCAAACAAGACTTTTATAGCCTATCATCTTTTTGGATTGCTTCTCTATTTTATTTGTAATAATTATTGATCAAACTGTCCTGAAATTGTATGGGTATACACCTTTATGGTAAAAAGTTGGATTGAAAATATATACTGAAATTGCATAAATAAACTTTAAAACACCACTGAAGTTTCATTAAAATGCATTGTAGACTCTTTTTCTTCTGTTTAATATCTAGAGAGCTTACATCTTTTTTATTGCATACAAGCAATTGTGATAAGTAAATATATCATTGTGATATTTTAGTGGAAGTATTTTATACATTTAACAAGTATGATTCTTGTTTACAATTGATAAATCAGATGACTCTTTGGATATGATTAGGTATTACAAAAATAAGATTAAACTCTGAACTTCAATCTGTAGGTGAAGCCATACTTGCTTAATTTTATTTTCTTGTTGTTTATTAGGAATACCTTTTATTTGTCTTAGAAATAATGATGGAAATTTTTTGTTATTCAATGTTATTTGAAAATATTTCCAAGCATTGAGATTATGAATTATTAAATTGATTTAATAACAGCTGCATAACTGAACCTCTCTTCAATTTACATGAGAGGCAATCTAATATTGATATGTTTTTTTAATTCTCCTTATGTTTTTCTTCAGTTCTTATTCATAAAAAACTAACTGTTAAGATGAAAATATTGTAGTTTGTTTGTTAAAATACTGCCTTATATAAATTTGTTTATGGACTGTTAAACTTCACTTCATGTTTCTGATTAATTTTCATAGTTATCTGCACTCTATTTGAAACAATTAATGTATTTTTTGGGCATTGTACTTAATTTAAGTATGGTTGGTTATTTATTTTATATTTTTGGATGATATATTAACCTATACCCCTAATTTTGTACTTTTTAGGTTTTATTGTTCCTGGACTGTGTTGCATTTATGTTCAGATAATTTATAAATTGATCTATTTCTCCCTTGATCCAAAATAAATTATAGTACATAATTTATAATCATAATATGATATTCAGACAGTGCAAAGAAGATTAGGATTCTTAAATAAGATACCAGATATGAAAATAATTGGATATAATTTTTCTGTTTCTTTTTTGCTGTATTTCTGATAATTAATAGTACCATGACCCTCTTTCCTTCAAAAATTAGTAAGAACAGTATTATGATATTCTATATACTTATTTGAGTGATTGCCATTTTTAAATATAAATTTTCTAGCTAGAAGGTTTGGCACCTGAGAGCTTCATTTTTTATATAAAACTGAAAAACAAATAAAAGACTTTTGCAAGGATTTGCACTTATGTTATAAATCATCATTATCATTATTTGGTTAATATTATTATACATCTTTGAATTAAATCATTTTTTAAATTTTATTAACCATTCAACTTTTATTTAATATAAATATTCATTTGGAATCAAAATATTTACTGTTAAACATTTGTATATCTTGATTCAGACATGAAATACCCCGTTACAATAGCAACAACAATAGATGTATTTTGAAATGTTTCTTATATGTAAGAATATAAAAATAATAACAGATTTTTGGCACAGTGTAATTTTTTTTATTTGAGAAGATATGTATTAAAAAATAAGCTTTAAATAAGAGTTTACAAATTTATAAAAAGTATTAAAATTATAAAATAATACTTATGAAGAGTGGATTAATAGAATTGCAGTAAGTAATTTGCCATTTGAAAATATGAATTTTACTAACAATGTTTTTATTTTAATATATTTAAGTTGATACATTTTGCTCTATTTTTTAATAGAAAGTAGATATATAACTATTTTATTGATGTGATCTACTGACATGTATTACTTAATATGATTTCAAAGATTTGAAAGAATGCATAATATTATTTGGCTATATAGGATCACAAACTAAACCACTAATGTTGATATTAAACAAAGAAAAAGTAAAATGTTACTCTAGTCCAACCAAGTAATCTATTTATGTAAATGCTATAAAACTGAGTTATTTTTTATAGTCTACACCAAATCATTGGTGATAATTAGTAAAAAAGTTTTGAAAGAAAGCATCTTTATTCTTATTTCTGGATGACAAATTATTCTAGGCAATTCATATTGGGGCTCATGTTAGTGGTTAATGGAGATACCTTAGTTCTTCAGCATGGTAATAATCACATGTATTTTGCAATATATAGTAGCTCTTAGTAATGACTTTTTAAATTTTAATTATTGTTTGTTCTTGTTATATAAGTGGATGCTCACTTTATGTATTTAACATTAGCAGATTGTTTTATAATAGGTTTATTTGTATAATCAAAAATAATAAAAATTTATATTGATTAATAATCTTGTAAGTTATCTGTTAGTGGTTAGATAATTAAATGACTTAAATAATCCAAAAAAATGAGTATAACTGCAAGATATTCTCAAGTATTTAATGTGCCTATAATGGCAGCCAGTATTTAAACTTCATTTTTAAATGTAATTTCATTTTTAAGTGATAAAGTGAATAAAAATAGAAACATAGGATATAATAAATCTGATGTATTTATTTAATTAAAAACCAAGTTCGAATGTTAAATAATTTATTTTAAATGTTACAATTATTGAGAACTTCTGCAAGCTTTTGCTAAGCCACTGCTGTTCAAATAACTGACTGATGATTTAAAATTATTTCTTTGTAACATGAATGCTAGTTTATTTAGATTTTTATTTGTAAATCTTATAAATTATTCTCATTTTTTTTTTGATAGTTGATATGTTTATAAAGTGTATATTCATAGCCTTCAAGAAGTTTGCTGTTAACTGAAAGAATTTTGATTTAATCTTTGAGGTCTTAAATGTTCTAAGCAAGGCACATTACTAATGTCTACTCACAGTTGTTATTAAGTGATTATTCACATAGTAAATGAACACAAATGGGCTGCTATCAATCTTGCATCAGCTAGCATGATGAGTTTTCTGCCATTTCACCTCTCATTTTAAAACCAAGCAATGACATGGTTTTTGTTTTAAGTTGCCTTACAGCTCTTAATTGAAATGTCAATTGAGATTATATGTAGGCAGGATGAATGTATGTGATCTCTTTTTTTTTAAATTTATATTTATAATCATGATGTAGAAATTAAACATTTATTCCTTGTAAGCTGTAAAATCACCAACCAAGGCAGTATTTGGCATCCAAAGACAAAGAGTACTTAGAATCTTTGATTCCAACCAAGTTCACTACTTAATAATGACGATTTATTTAGGCACTTATAACTGCAGATCAATTTCAAATAAAAAATGACTTCATGAAATGCAAAACTGCTAGTAGTATTTGGCATCCAAAGACAAAGTGTACTTAGAATCTTTGATTCCAACCAAGTTCACCACTTAATAATGATGATTTATTTAGGCACTTATAACTGCAGATCAATTTCAAGTAAGAAATGACTTCATGAAATGCAAAACTGCTAGTATAAAATGGGACATTGTTGTACTTTGTGAAGTTAGAAGATAAAATAAAGAGGTAATTTGTTTAACAAATGGACTCATACTTTATTATAAATTTACAAATATTGAAGCGCAAGTGGTATGGGATTCATTGTAAACAAAAATTGGAAGAACAACATTATGGATATTGCTGACATATCACAGTAGAAATATTAATTAATAAAATTAGTGAAAGATACAAAATGTCAATAATTCAGCCTTATGTTGCAACAAGCCTAATTGAGATATTGAAATAGAGGATATTTAAGAAATGTGGAAAATGATTTTGATTAGACCAAATATTATTTTAAAATTTACATGAGAGACTTTAATGCTAGAATTGGCACATAACTGAAAGATTAAAGTGCTAAAAATAAACTCAGTTATAGTGACAGAAAGGAAAATGTATACAGACTTGTAAAGTTTTCAGATAAAGAAAAGCTTTATATATGAATATTTCTTTGAGAAAAATGTTAATCTGAAAAGAATATTGAAAATCCAAATAATGATACAGCAGAATTGCAATATATTTTGATTAGAAGAAAATATATATTTCAAAATTGTCACATTCATTATAGATTAAACAGATAAAATGATAACTTATTAGTGAGATGTAAAGTATGTGTCAATGCAAAACTAGAAAGATGAAAACTATTAAGCAAGTCAATTTTAGCAGTTGATATTCCTATCCTTTAGAAATATTTTCATGAATTACAATTAGAATTTACAAAGCATTTTAAAATATTAAAATATTTTGAAGAGTGATTGAAGTCAACTTTAGAAAAGAGGTGTGCAGTCTGTGGGTTATGAGTCCTCAAGGGTTGGAAAAAATTGTTGGGGGTTGTACATTTTTAATTGTAAAATAAATACCTAAACACTATTAAAAATACATGAAAACTGCTCGACTCATAATTGTGGGTCTAACAACTCTTGGGTTTAGACACTTTCTTCTTTATATTCCAATCCACTTTCTATAAACAGCACTTCATAGCAGCACTTCACTTTTATTGCTCACATTTCTCTTGTTCACTCTCAGATTTCTGTTCTTCATGCTGATATCCCCTAATGTTGATACATAATACTATATTCTTGAATGTACACATTTTCTAAAACGGGCTAAAACTGTTATAATAGTTACAAATCAATAGATCTACTAAGAAACAATTATTATTATACATTTTTTGATATGCAGATTTTTCAAAGATCTTATATCAAATTCTATGTGCTGAAATATAAGATATATATATATATATATATCATATTATTATTACTATTTGCGGGATATTCTGTGTAGTGAAAAAGCTAAATGCTGACGTTTCAGTACAATATCAAGTACCTTCCTCAGTGCGTCCTCTTTCTCAAATCATAAGAATGCATGTGAGATTTAAAATCGTTTTTATCGTTTTCTTTCTCCTCATATTTAAATTCTATTGGTTGAGAAGTTTTAAAATTTATTTTCTCTTCCAATAGTTTCTTCCAAATGTTGTTAATCTTCTTTAACTCACACCTTTCATTTATGCTCTTGGGCCTTTTAAAAATCTCTATAGCTTCTCTTAGCAATCTCTTGTCATATTGTTCAATTTTTGCTCAAATATTTGTTTTTTCAAAATTGATATCATAATTTGTTAGTTTAATATGAGAATAAATAGCTGATGAATTGGATTTTTCTCTCACTGCCAGAATGTGTTCTTCCTTTCTAATATTTATTCTACGATTAGTCTGTCCTATATATGTATGTGGACAGACCCTACATGGAATTTCATACACACCATGACACTCCAAAGCAATTTTATCTTTAGGAAGAGGAAATATTTCACTAATTTTTTTATAAGTAGTGTAAATTGTGTGAATATTATTATTCTTTAAAATGTTACCAATTCTATCAGTTACTCCTTTAATATATGGCAAAATTGTCTTAATTTTTGATGTATCAAAATCTTTTTTCTTTTGATATGTATAAGCCCTATTAATAATTTTGTAATTAAAACCATTATGAAGAAGCATTTTATTAGTAGCAAAAAGGTCCCGGTGAAAATGGCTATCATCAGAAAGTCTCTTTGTTCTATCCAATAATGTCTTTGCCACTGAAAATAGTTGTGCAGGATGGTGATGAGAGGAAAAATGCAGATATCTCCCAGTGTGTGTTGGTTTTTTATATATACCATGGGATAAAGAACCATCTTCTCTTCTTTCAATCAAAATATCTAAAAAAGGTAATTGATTATTATTTTCTATTTCCATGGTAAATTTAATATTGTTGTGAAGAGAGTTTAAAAAATTAAAAAAGTCATCAAGAGCATACTTACCATGAGGCCAAATAACAAAGGTATCATCAACATACCTCAGCCATATAGATGGTTTTTTAACTGCTAAAGTCAAAATTTTATTTTCCAAATCCTCCATAAAAATAGAAACTAATGCTGGAGAAATTGGTGAACCCATAGCTAGACCTGATGTTTGTTTATACATCTGCCCATCAAAAACAAAAAATATATTCGATAAGCAGTGTTCAATCAAAACCACAGCAAAATTAGGCAACTGAATATTTTTTAAAACTTGAATCGCTTCATTTACAGGTACACTAGTAAAAAGTGAAACAATGTCAAAACTTACCAAAATATCATTCTTAGTCAATTTAATATCCCGGATAAGCTCAAGAAAATGATTAGCATCTTTAACATATGATGACATCGTTGTTAAATGCGGCTGTAAAAAAGAAGTCAAAAAACGAGCTGGTGTCTGTGTAGGTGAACCAACTGCACTTACAATCGGTCTCAATGGAATATCTGGCTTGTGAACTTTGGTAAACCATATAATTTTGGATAAAAAGAAGATTTTTCCCTCGGAGTAAGCTGTATCTTTGTTTCTAAATCTAGATCAGTAGAATAAATTAATGCTTTCGTTTTCTTTTCAAGATAAGTCATAGGATCTCTATAAATTTTTTTATAAATATTATCATAATAGAGATCCTATGACTTATCTTGAAAAGAAAACGAAAGCATTCATGATTTATTAAATGATAATATTTATAAAAAAATTTATAGAGATCCTATGACTTATCTTGAAAAGAAAACGAAAGCATTAATTTATTCTACTGATCTAGATTTAGAAACAAAGATACAGCTTACTCCGAGGGAAAAATCTTCTTTTTATCCAAAATTATATGGTTTACCAAAAGTTCACAAGCCAGATATTCCATTGAGACCGATTGTAAGTGCAGTTGGTTCACCTACACAGACACTAGCTCGTTTTTTGACTTCTTTTTTACAGCCGCATTTAACACCGATGTCATCATATGTTAAAGATGCTAATCATTTTCTTGAGCTTATCCGGGATATTAAATTGACTAAGAATGATATTTTGGTAAGTTTTGACATTGTTTCACTTTTTACTAGTGTACCTGTAAATGAAGCGATTCAAGTTTTAAAAAATATTCAGTTGCCTAATTTTGCTGTGGTTTTGATTGAACACTGCTTATCGAATACATTTTTTTGTTTTTGATGGGCAGATGTATAAACAAACATCAGGTCTAGCTATGGGTTCACCAATTTCTTCAGCATTAGCTTCTATTTTTATGGAGGATTTGGAAAATAAAATTTTGACTTTAGCAGTTAAAAAACCATCTATATGGCTGAGGTATGTTGATGATACCTTTGTTATTTGGCCTCATGGTAAGCATGCTCTTGATGACTTTTTTAATTTTTTAAACTCTCTTCACAACAATATTAAATTTACCATGGAAATAGAAAATAATAATCAATTACCTTTTTTAGATGTTTTGATTGAAAGAAGGGAAGATGGTTCTTTATCCCATGGTATATATAAAAAACCAACACACACTGGGAGATATCTGCATTTTTCCTCTCATCACCATCCTGCACAACTATTTTCAGTGGCAAAGACATTATTGGATAGAACAAAGAGACTTTCTGATGATAGCCATTTTCACCGGGACCTTTTTGCTACTAATAAAATGCTTCTTCATAATGGTTTTAATTACAAAATTATTAATAGGGCTTATACATATCAAAAGAAAAAGATTTTGATCCATCAAAAATTAAGACAATTTTGCCATATATTAAAGGAGTAACTGATAGAATTGGTAACATTTTAAAGAATAATAATATTCACACAATTTACACTACTTATAAAAAAATTAGTGAAATATTTCCTCTTCCTAAAGATAAAATTGCTTTGGAGTGTCATGGTGTGTATGAAATTCCATGTAGGGTCTGTCCACATACATATATAGGACAGACTAATCGTAGAATAAATATTAGAAAGGAAGAACACATTCTGGCAGTGAGAGAAAAATCCAATTCATCAGCTATTTATTCTCATATTAAATTAATAAATCATGATATCAATTTTGAAAAAACAAATATTTTAGCAAAAATTGAACAATATGATCAGAGATTGCTAAGAGAAGCTATAGAGTTTTTAAAAGGCCCAAGAGCATAAATGAAAGGTGTGAGTTAAAGAAGATTAACAACATTTGGAAGAAACTATTGGAAGAGAAAATAAATTTTAAAACTTCTCAACCAATAGAATTTAAATATGAGGAGAAAGAAAACGATAAAAACGATTTTAAATCTCACATGCATTCTTATGATTTGAGAAAGAGGACGCTCTGAGGAAGGTACTTGATATTGTACTGAAATGTCAGCATTTAGCTTTTTCACTGCACGGAATATCCCGCAAATAGTAATAATAATATGACATCTTTTATCCGTGAAAACATTAGAATTAATATATATATATTTGTATGTGATAAAACGACTTATTGTTACTATCCTTATATGCTTATAAAGGGATGGTAACAACATATAATGGGTTGTATAAATTTCAGTCTGGATATGGGGGTCGCAAGTGTAAAAAGGTTTCACACCACTGAAGTAAAAGATAAATGATACTATATTAAGAACTGCAATTAAAAAAGTCACTGACGCAAAAACGGAATTATTTAGACATAATTTTTTTATGAAACACTTTGAATGTGAAAAAAAAGAATTCAAATTTTTCTTTAAAAAAATCTTTTAAGAGTAACTGAATAATTTGTCTTGTAAAATGATTCAAAAAATATATAAAAAAGTATAATTGTGAATTGATAAGGAAAGCTATAGAACAATACAATCTCAAAATTCTTGAACAACATCTGGAATAAGTAAAAAAGATGGAACTATTATTAAAAAAGAGATGACATTGTAATATATGTGGAAGAATTTTATAAAGAGTTATACAGAAGTAAAGAACAAGAAAACAAAGTATCTCCTATAGGTATTACAACATCTGAATTATTCAGCACTTTAAATGAAGTAATGAGATATGCAATCAAACTTATGAAAAAAAGAAAAGTTCCAGGAAATGATGGAATTATTGATATTTAAAAAAAAGACAAAGAAATAAAAAAAATGATGGCAAAGTTATATATCAATTGGAAGAATGCAATAGTAATATTAATATTTAAAAAGGGTGATGAAGAAAAATTACAAACCTATCTATCTTCTATTAGTTTTATATAATATTTTTACCAAGCTAATTACAATTTATCTATAGTGAAGTTTGAATTCTAACTAGCGTAAATAACAAACTGGACAAAACTGATTTTACAACAGTAAACCACACCCAAGTACATAAATTAAAATTATTCTTTGGATTTGGGAGATTATAGAAAGACACTTAAATCTATAACCATTTCACAACGATTAATGTGTTGAATCATCAAGATATAGATCCATGATATTGTCATATTTCATGGAATATTTATGAAAATGCAATGATTAGATTATATAATAATACTAAGAAGAATTAACACTGAAAATGGTGTATGAGAAGGTAATTTTATTATTTCAAAACCTTTTTATAGAAATTTTGCAAAAATTGTTTTGTGGATTAAAATGGGAAGATAAGGGAATAAAAATAAATGGAGATTATTTAAGTCATTTAGATTTTGCATATGATGTAGTTGTTTTTAAAAATAATGCTTTAGAGCTTCAGGAAATGTTACAAGAGTTATCAGATGAAAGAAAGAAATTA
Source organism: Epiperipatus broadwayi (assembly GCA_028023455.1). Lineage (NCBI taxonomy): Eukaryota > Metazoa > Onychophora > Udeonychophora > Euonychophora > Peripatidae > Epiperipatus > Epiperipatus broadwayi. Next base: position 4,362 of record JAQFVV010000724.1, on the reverse strand, counting down.
GGATTAAAGTTAAATGTTAAAAGGACTAAAGTAATATTCAGTAGATTTTTTAAAAAAAAAAAAGAGAATAAAGATTTGCAATAATGAATTTAAAAAAGCAAATATCTTGAACAAATTATTAAATACAGATGGAAACATAATGGATGATATTAAATCATAGAAATAAACTTGAATGAAATTGTCAAAAATAAATTAGTATTAAAAGAAGATATGCCTGTATTTTAAAAGAAAGATGTATTCAATCAGACTTGCATACTCAACAGTAGAACAATACAAAATTTTCAGACCCTTCAGCAAAGTATGTAAAGATTATTTATGAATAACAATGTAAAAAATGAAAATGACATACATGGATGAAAAACCAAACAGGTATCACTGTTATCATTGAAAAAATTAGAATACAGAAATGAGCATGGGATTAACATATCACTAGGAGACATGATAACAGATGAATAATTAAAGTTTTAAAAGAGATCCCAAGACATTGTAAAAAATCTAAAATGAGATCACATGTGAAATGGATGGATGAAATAAAAATTACTGGTATAATGTGGAAAAACAATCTTTGGATCAGATAAAGTAGATTAAATTTGGAGAGACCTTCATCCTGCAGTGTATTAAAAATTATTAAAAATAATGATGATGATTAATATAAAACATTTATAAGTAAAAGTAATATTTAAATTATTATAAGATTTAAATTTAATATTTACCCATTGAACCTATTTTTTACATAATATTCTATTTCATATATAAAGGTTTTAAAAAATAGTTTAATTTATTGGATATGAAACTATGTGAAGATTAATGTCTAACACTTATGATATTTCATTAATTGGAAGCTGACTTCCCATTTCTTTTTTCTTGTGGTAAACTATTTTAGAACTTGGAATAATTCTGTTTTGGTTATTGATAAAAATCTACAAAATTTAGCTAATGGTTAGTTATAACATTGTTGATCCTACATAAATTTACACATGCATATAAAATACTAATTACGAGTCTTATCATATATATATAAAATAAATAAAATGTCCGTTAATTAAAAAGAAAATTGTAATTATAATTGAAATAATAAATTTAACACTTTACAAACTATTACAAACAATTCTTAAATCCACAGAAATACTTGCGGTTAATTTCTTAAACATGCTTCAACTGCCATTAAAATCAAAAAACAAAGGTGGAAGCAAACGTCATCAATTCAAATTCCATGAATCTCGTATTTTAATGTTAGCAGCTTGTCGATTTATTAAATGCATTTTATTCCTGATTATAAAAATTGCCTCTTGAATTTTTCTTTTACTATGGTTTCTCTCTTCATGAAGAATTTTCACATTTTCAAAATCAAATTTAAATTTATAGTTACATGTTTTTTCATGATCAAAGAAAACTGAAGGAGATATTAAATCACCATTATTTTTATTTTTTACATGCTTATATAACAATTCATGCTCCTTCAATCTCTTCTCAATACTGCACCTAGATTCACCTATATATGATAGCATACAAACACAAAAAATTTGATATATGACATTACTTTTCTGCTTGACAGGTATGACATCCTTAGAATTATTGACTAATTTATTAATATTGTTTGGAATGTAGAATGAAGCATTAAACACATTCTTATATAAATCCTTAAAAAATTTCACTTGTGGATTTGAAATGAATGGAATAGATATCCATTGTTTACTCTTAATCTTCATTTCCCTTAAATTATTATAACTTTTTTTAAATTGACATAAAGTATTGTTTATTTGTTCCATTTTATAACCAACATCAAGCAATTCCTTGGCAAATATTTCAATATTTTTCAGTTTATCACTTTGGTAATGACATAATTTTTTATTCTGAAACAACAAAGATCTATAACTTGCCATCTTATGCATCATTGGTACTTTTGATTTACAATTTAAATATCCTCTTTTTTGCAGTGGCTTAATTATTAGTTTATAATTTAAAATACTGTTATCTCTTGTAATCATTAAATCTAAATATTTAATATTATTTTCCTGTTCCTTTTCAATAGTCCATTTCAAGCCATTCAACTAATTTAATTCCTCTATATCTTTTGTAAATTTTAATATCTCCAAAAGTACACATATTTAAAATACTACTCTCATATGTAGATAAAACGAAATTGCAAACTTGTGCAAGTACATTCTTTTTTTCAAATCATAAAAAGCTCTGAGGGAAGTACTTGCTATTATACTAAAACATCACTGTGAAGACTCATCATAGCAGTACATAAAGATACACTAAATTACCCAACATAAATCACATAACTATTTAACCAATTATCATTCTCACTAATGACTGTATCTTAAAAACTACACTTCAAAACCCTAATTTACGAGTTTTATTTATGTGAGACTGTATGGCCAACCATGAACAAGATGGCATGATCTGTAACTCTGCTAACAATTACTCTTCCAAGATTAAATGTATGATCCATTACATTAATAACAACTATCACATGGAGAAAATAGGTCATTTAACAAGACAGTAATAGTTATAATCAGCCTCATAACATGATTGGCTGTAGCTCCGATATACTCAGAATTTTAGTACATAGATACCATGTAGAGTATTTTCTTTGCAATAAAAGGTAAGTGCATAAACTTAAGTTCTTTCATCATTAATTTAAATTTCTAATCAAATCAATAGCAATGAGACTCTTATTGTAACAGATATGTAATAGATAAAGCATCAATTATAACATTAGAAAATAGGTTCGATCATCATATTGGCTAGCAAACTTATCTATTAATTTAGGTCCTAATATTACAAAACATCAATGGAAGTAACAAATTCTGGGTTATATTATCTAATTAGCCAAGCAAAGCTAAAGTAATGGAAAAGGTAAATGGGATTTTATATCTTGTACATCACTAATTACCCAAGAACAAAAGCATTAAGATATTATCTTATAGTCTCAGTAAACTTTGTATGAAGCCAAAAAACATCATATGATCATATGGAGAGTTTTGCCTGTTTTAAACTTTGTATGCTTTTATCAGTGACTATATGTGCTCTAATATGTGATCTATTTGTGACAAATAGCAAAGGCATAGTCAGGTTAAATTAAAAAATTAACAGTTATTTACAAGTCCATCAATACTAAATAAATAATTAATTAATACAATGTTCACAAAAATTAAATAAATGTTTCTATACATGGATAATGTACATGAATTAGATAAATAAATAAATAAAATAAAAGACCATCACATACTTATTTCTATACATGGATAATGTACATGAATTAGATAAATAAATAAGTAAAATAAGAGAGTGCACATATACTTGTTTCTACACATGGATAGTGTACATGAATTGCAAATAAACACAATAGATTTTCTCACAAATGGATTTGATTTCAGCCCCTTATAGGAGAGAAAATGGGTTCAAATCCCTAGTCAATAACTTCTCCAATATATCAATCTCAGACCAATGCACATATACCCCAGATTTATAATAATAACAAATGGTATTGATAAACATGTAAAAGTTGGCCATAATGAGATAATGAATCAAAGAGAAGATTTGATTCTCAAATCAGCTTGATATATCATATAAACCGATATGTAATAAATTATGAAAATGATTAATCAGATGCCCTTTAAATGGCTGATAACTGAACATGCAGAGTCAATTTAAAGATGAAGGAACAACATCAACATTATAATGTATGGAAACTCTGCCAACATATATTTATACAACAAAGAGCAATGATATCCCTACGGATGTATTCATCCACACAAAGGAATAACAAAACATTAATTTTTCTGTGGGTTTTGTAACCATCATCAAAGCAACACGCGTAGTTACAGAATGTTCCATGGATTAACCACCAATGCAGAAATGAATATAAAGACCATAAAAAAAAGCAAATGATTATTCTTCAGAATAGACCACCAGCACAGAATAATACCACATAACATTATAAAATAGAGTTAATATTTATTTTCCAAATAAAAGAGACATAAAATTACCTCATCCATATATCTGCTAAATTAGGAGGCATGCATGGTCTTACTAACATGAATTAAGACATAAAATGGAATAAAGACTTGAGTATAGAAAACATCTGAGATAATGACCAATTCTGCCTAAATCATGGGCTAAATAATAATACATAGTAAATATAATATGAGTATAGGCACAGAATCCTGGGAAGACATACAGGACTAAGCCATGTGGTGTTGATGCACATTTTAGAGTCATTAAGTAATCATTAAACCTTTATGCAGGCACTGTTCCTTAATAATTGATTCTCTTCAATCCCTACATCATATGTTCATTCTCATGAATTTGAATTGACAAATAATTATTTTAGACACAGCAGAATATATATAT